>JAECUM010009441.1:0-10366 GCA_016617855.1 Megalonaias nervosa | reverse complement strand
CACTAAAAGCAGCAAGCACCATAACAACAACCAGGTTGTGCACTTCTGATACAAATTAAAATGCAAGCATACCGACATGTACCCAAAACTATTTAAAGCACACCACAAAGTCTCTACTGGTTTGGGGGGCGTGGTTGGTTAAAAGGGCAATTTGTGTCACTATGCACATTTCGTAAATGTTTTATTCTGACCGCGTGTTTTGACCACAATATTGACTGATCATAGCTGTACATTTAAACCATACCTAATCAGAAACAAAATTCATGCTTTAAATAGTTTCTTTTCTCTATCGTTAACTTGTATTTTGTGTGCTGTAGATAAAAAGGACACTCAAGATAGGACGTAAATCAACTTATGTTTAAGTGAATGGACATAACAAGTAAGTTTTCGTCATTATAATATATGCAGTGGTAATTCTATAATATAAAATATTCTTACGCGAAAGGAAACAATCTCTATAAAATACATTACATCCATTACAGCCGCGATCAATATAATATATTCTCTCGCAAAAGGAATCTACATAATATATTATATGCAGTATAGTCGCGATCTGCCTATCTTAGCCTCGTTTTCGCGATACATTAATATTCATAAGGATCTCATTAAGAATGGTCTATTGGCAGTGCATCTTCCAGTTCTGAAAACTCAATTTTAGGCAAGGCACATCAGTTAAAATTCTCTCTTTTAACATTTTTCCAACTCCAATAATCTGATATATGTCATAGCTGTAACAAATAAATTGCTATTATCACCATCATCAGATAGTTTTTGGTGAAAGAGACTCATGACTAATTTGCCTCCCAACCCACCAGAGGAAATGGCCCTTGTGTGTGGCTATTACCTCCTGAGAAAAATAGCTCTAATGAGGGAGAGGAAGGCTGAGGGAAAAATGGCTCTTGTGGAAGTAGCCAATGAAAAACATATTCCAAGCCTAACTAAAGCTTCATTGTTTGTTTTTGAATACCAATCCACAGTATTTTGTAAAGAAAACAAGCATCGTTTGTTTCGCTCCATCTTTCTATCAATTGATAAATAAATATGCGTTCACTCTGGATCAACGGCTTAATTATAGGTTTCAAAATATAAGTGAAAATGTCATGCTAAAAGCACTTGTGAGAGAATAAAGGTGTACTTGTTCTGGTTGCTGGAAATAAATATTTAGCATGCAACTGTAACGTCTGAATTTAATGTTTTGAAATATAAATGTTTCAAAAGTGATTTGTAATGCCATAAACAATATTTAGAGATTTCAAGTTCTTCTTGTATCGCTTACAGAAAATATTTGCAATGCCATATCAAAACATTGCTTGCACTTGAATTTCTGGGCAGAAATTTATACATTATAACTTTGAAAAGTCAAAATGCTGTGGGCCATATTTTTTTCTTAGAGTTTTCAGTCATTTTGAGTTATCAGGGTAGCAGGTGACAAGGAAGGCTGTACGCTGGATGAAGCAAGCCATTCATGTAGAGTATACATGTATGAGTGATATGGCATGTATGGGTTTTTATAACTTACTTGAATGTGTACATGTAAGGCTAATCTTTAGATTTTTTTAATATTATGCATGGAGTATTTTTTTTCCAACTGTTCAACTTGACGGCTATGTGAACCTCTTCTGCATGTGATTACGTTGGGTTGGGCCGAATTCCCCATTAAGCACACTAAGAACATGCTTAGAGCACCAGCCCAACAGGGGCACCAGAAAAAATTCAAATTACTTTGTTGATGATATAATTGAATGAATTTTATGTGACCATTTCGATGCATGTTCAAATATTTTGATCTGGAATGATGGAAACATTAGTATTTTCCCACCATTTTAGCTTTTAATATTGTTTTCTTAGTTTCACATGGGGGAGGGGGCACCATAATATTTTCAGTGCTTATGGCCCTGGGAGGCCGTAATCTGGAACTGCATATGGCTTATTTAGATTTGATACATGATGACAGTGGTTCTTGGGAATGCTAAAATCCGTTGGTAATAGGCATGATGCATTAATAGCAGGTGGTGCCATACTGTACTCCAGGTGGTAAAGTGGTTTAAAGCGCTCACCTTAACCAATCACTGCCATCTCGCCTCTGTCCACATGAGTTCGAGTCTTGGGCTCTGCCAATGTGTGTATGTTAGAAATCTTGCCAGTAGCTTCCCGTGGGTCGGTGGTTCTTCCCAGAGCTCTGCTGGGTTCTTCCTCCAGTAGTTATAGGCTACTGGCTGCCGTGTATAGGGGGCGCTCACCAGTTATTAGGTACTTTTGAGAGGCTGACTTATGTAAGGTGAAGTTGTTTGCATTTAAAACATGCACAGTGGAGAGAATGTTGGCATTACTTGGTCCTAATTTGATGTAATGTGGTTAACATTTCTATGGATAGTGTACTTTTGGAAATTATACAAGATCTAAGCACACTGCTACCTAAAATGACTGCTCCCTTATTCTTAAAAAAAATCAGCCTGAAATAGTCTAAGTAAAGTACACTATCCTTAGCAGCTATTAAAATAGGGAAAATGAATTTTTCCAGACAATACCAGCTTCTGAAAGTGCAGTGAATAAATTACCAAATATATAAAACGTTAAAAAGTTATCGGCTCTTTTTTTTATATAATTTACCTCTGAAGTTTAGGATGTGAAAATGACCAAGTGGAGCTAGCACTTTTTTGAAAGGTGCACATCTGGAGTAAGGCCAAGCTGTATACTCTGTAATACATATTACACCCATCAATCATACACCAAACTAAAGGGAATTAAAGGTTCTTTGAACAATACCTAAGATAAACAATGTCTTTTTTAAATAGCCAGGTATAACCAATGAGGAAACCGCGGAGAAATTCTTTTTCTTTAAAATTCTAATATGCAAAATACGAAACTGTAGAGTGCCACCATAGCCTATCTTGTGCTGAAAAATGGCGTTAAAACATTGACAATAAATAGAAAGCACGTTAGTTCACATGTTCAAGGTGAACAAAATCTTAAAGTTAATATTCTTTAGGAAGAATGCTGTAAAATAAAATTAGATGCTTATTCCTTGCGTTATTATTGATGACACGCACACTATGATTTCAGAATATCAGTGATGTCAATACTCGAGGAAGGGAATCAAAACTTATCTGCAAACAATCTGAAAGGGGGCGCAGTTTTAGCATTTTGAACATAACATATTCAGTTTGGACAGGCCAAGACTAGTAACAGAGGAGCACATGATGTCTTGGTGGTGATGTAACACAACAGATAACATCACTTTGTCATGTAGACATTCACATGTTCTCGTCATACACGTTTGCTCTGGATTTATTCATTTGTATTTAATTTGTATTTGACCGCTCTGGTGCCATAGTGGTTAGAGCGTCCGCCTCGGATGTGGGAGGTCGCAGAATCCCGGCTGAGTCATACCAAAGATTTATCAAAATGGTATTAACATTTGCCTCGCTTGACGCTCAGCAATAAGAGGTTAGTGTTAGGACTGGTCGGCCTGGTGTCAGGATAATGTTACATGTCTGCGGTATGATGCCCCAGTGCTAGACATCATCACAATAAACTGTCACTGCAGACATCGTAGCGATATGACTGAAAAATTGTTACAGCTACGTTAAAAATCCAAATCACATACAAACTCATTTTTATTTATTTTCTGTCGTTCAAATGTTGATGGGGCTTGTATAACATTATCTATTTGTTGTTGTTGTTGTAGGGCTTAACGCCATTTTTCAGCACACGATAGGCTATACATGGCGGCCAGTATTAATGGTGGAGGAAGAAACCGGGAAATCCCCGGAAAGAACCACCGACCCACGAGAAGCTACTGGCAAGCTTTCTCACATATCCACATTCGCCGAATCCGAGACTCGAACCCACGCAGACATTATCTATCACGAACAATTTAAATGTACGGTAGATAATATACTTTCTTTAGACGTCAACAGAAAAGCTCTCAGCTATATTTTTTGAGGTGAGTTTCTTGGACCAAAAATATTGTTTGGTGGAAGGCCTCACCTATCTCGCGATGTAGTTGAGACAGGGGACCAGTGAATACCTACTGATAGCATATCACGTTATTCTGAGTATTTATGCGTAGTTCTTACAACTAATTAGACCAGGATTCATCAGACATATTTGCATTCACCTTATTATTGGTTAATGCAATTAAGATACGATTTATTTTTTAATAAATTAGTTACTGTATGTAATATGTAAAGTCAATTGTTTGTACTGTTGGATACCGTGGTTTCGCTCGAAGTGCATGGCCCACAATATCCAAAAATACAAAAACTCTACAATCTGTTTTTTAAATGACTTGATCCACCTTTTTCTGAACGTTGTGTTGTTACGTATATGTAATTAAATTGCTTGTGTGTTAGTTGTAAAATTCTTTTTTATTTTATTTTTGTTTCATTACATTTTATTGTAATGATTATTTTTACGGGATTCGAAATTCTTTTTCAGTAATTCTGTTTATCTAAGACGTAAAACGTATTACATTAGTAATATTTTTAGTTTACCTTGGTCCGCGGTAGTGTAATCGCTACGCGAAAACGATTGGCTATTGCCAAGGTCATTTCGTCTAGTCTGGATAAACAATGTTATTTTTAAATTTGTTTCAGAGTGATAGTAGAAAGGGGTTCTTCCTACGTGACGAATTGCATTTTTCTTATTGCGTGTTTCAAGTGTTAGGAGACCTCGTAGTCTGTCTCGCGAGAACGGGATGATAATTAGGGTAGATATAATACTCTTCCCGAGCGCTTATCAGTCAGTTGTATTCCTGATACCTAGAAGGCCGGATAGGTTATTTTATTGTTGAAACCAGATTGTTTTTGAAATTCATTTGTGTTTGGAATTTAATAATTTATTCTCTAGAAAACCAAACGAGTGTACCGTTTTATAAATTCTGGGAGAAAGAAATTCAGTGAAAATTTATTCTGGAATTATTCGGAAGCATAAACTGTGATTCAATTGAGGAATTGTTGCTATTTTGTACAAGGAACACATCTGACGTCATCGCCTTCCATATTGGAACGTCGTCGAGATTCGAACTTGGATTCTAATAGAACTATTTAGTGATAGGACTTGTATTTTTCATTCTTAGGATTAAATTTTGGATTATATTCACAAAAGGTAAGACCTATTTTCCAATTTTACATTGTTTTCTAGGGAAATAAATTATTTTGTTAAAATATACAAAGCTTGTTGTCTTCACTCTTTTCTCTTGTTATTATTGTACGAGCCTACACGTAACAGTGTAAATATTGTGTTGGAATACGCTAGCGATCATTATTCGTTCCACTTAGAAGACAATGTTTTGATAATAATAATAATAATAATAATAATATAACAACTGTATTTCATTGCAATACGACACTAGATCATAAGACCAATATGCATCACCTTTGTTGTTCTCCATTATAAATGAACAATATGTATATATGCATACACAAAAATATAAAATGAACAATAAGTACCTATACACATGCATTTATCTTTAGTAACATGATTGCCTTTATTCAGTTTTCAAACATTACTACAGTATTCCATTCTAAAAGAAACAGAAGTAGTATTTTTATTCATCCTTCTGTTTGCGATATGGTGATAACCGTAACATGTCTTTTCACAAATTAACATGACTTCATCTTATTTATTTATTCTCAATTTTCAGTTTTTGGTCATCAGACTCTTGATTCAATGAACAAATACTGGGTTTACTAACACTAGCACTTTTCATACTGCAGATTGCGGAATTTAATTGGTTTGCAAATTACGGAGAAAAGAAAGCCTTTTTATCTGGATTCTTTTTAGGATAGGTTGTCGAGCTCGTCGATGACTCTTCTCCGTACTTAAAAAAATACTCAACTTTAGTTTTCTTCAATGTCCTAGGTTTCCATGCATATTTAATTACTAGACAAGCATCGTTTTGTTAAAGAATTTCTGAAATCGTTTGATAAAGGTTCCATTTCGTTACAACTTGATATCTAAGTTCTTCAAAACTCACATTTGCTATTTAAGAAACTGCCTGTGCATGTAATATTTAACATGCAGATTTTGCCAGACCTACGTTGGTCTCTCCGCTTGCCCCGAACAAAAAGTGTGCGCCATTTTGTTTTATGTGCATATCATTACCAAAAACTGTCAGATTGTTTAAATGTTAACAGTATGGTCCAGGGACACCTATTTCACTAAACTTTGAATAAGACATCACTCGTAAACTGCTGCTGAATTGGATTAAATTCGCACAGTACTTACAACAAATGAGTACTATTTAAATTCCTAAATGTTTAAAAATAAATTTTAAAAAACCCTTGACCTCTAGTTTGTGTATAGCTCAGACGAAACGATAGAATAGCCAAGTCGTTTTTGCCGTTAGTGCATCTACAGAATACTGTCGGTAGTAAACGTAAAGAATTCCAAAATGTGAAATTAAAAAAAAAAACAAAACAAAAAACACATGAAATATGAATAATATACAGTTCCTGACACAAGAAGTAACGTTTGGGTACTTCCAACATGTAATGTGGGCGATATGATCTGGGATATAGTAATGTCCATTCATCGGAAAGTTTTATGTAACAAACAACCTTCAACAATACTGAGCTGTTTGCCAATATATTCCGGATTCTCGTTGCCTTTTGAACTGTATGTCTGCTCTCCAAGTCATCACATGCTCTCCATGCTGTAGTAAACAAAACTGAAGACAAAGATAAGCTATTGCTGTATACTCGGTGTCTGTTCAACCATTTATTTGCTCCATACCATCACTTATTCCATATGTTGTAGTAAATATAACTTGGGGCAAACTTGAGTTGACCCCTTGTGCTTTCAGAATCTTCTTCATCATGGATGTCGGTTTTGCCGAAAACTGATTCGACATACTGTGAAGAATCTAAAAGAAGAAATTCAGTTAGGAGGTTTTATTGTAAATAAGATATCAAATGATAAATGATAGAAAGAAAGATAAGAAAGGAAATAAAAGAAAGAAAGAAGTAAATTAAATGATAAAACTGACACCATCAGATACCAACAAGGCATTTGTAACTGTTGCTAGAACATTTTTAATAACTAAATCATATCTCCATTATTGGAAAAGAAGAGAATTTCATAAACTGTCACTTCGCAAAATTGCATACGGTTCCTGTCCCTCTTGTCTCTGATACACATTACCTTCGTTAGTTGGACACACAGCATAATACAATTTGCGAAATAGAAATGACTTTCAACAAGTACATGCTAGACTAATATTCTCATGAAATTCCTATATAGCTTCCACAATGAAAGTTTGGAACACTATGCCGGATCTAGCAAAACATGAAACGAATTATCAAATATTTAGAAGCGAGATTTCACTTTCACCCAATAATGTTACACTATATTATAATACTGGTAACAGGAAATCATCAATTATTCATACTGTGATAAGAAACAGCTGTTGTGATTTTTTTAACTGATAGCCCATTGTGCTTATGTAGAGAAGATGATTAGACTGCCAGTCATTATTTTTTTTTATTGTATAAAATATGCAGCACCAAGACTGAAACTAATGTTGTAATGCATTGCTTAGATTAATTATTCATTCCTGTTTGTTCTAATGTGTTGCTGTTTGGATCAGCTGAGCTATAAAATGACTCAAACATCCGCATCTTTTAAATCTTCCAGACTTATAGTAAAGATACTGAAAAATTTAAATAATCGTCTAAAACAAACTACTTACTGGCAAAATCTCTCCCAACACCTGCTTCAGAATCCCTTTATCGACCCCCTCCATTCTCTCTCTTCCTTTCTTTTCTTTAAATTGGTTGCTTTAAGCTTTTATTTTTATTTTTAAATTAACATTTCTAGTGTTATGATTTTTTTCATTATTCATTTGTTTTAATGCACCGTGTTCCTGATTCAGGCGCTTTTCGTGTACCTATTTGTGTATTTCGGAGAGGAATGTGCTAAGTTGTCGACTCTTCTGAAAAACAAAATTATGGACTAATAACGTTATCAGCTTTATCATTTATATCTATCAAAAATAGTAACGGCACTAGTATGGAGCCTTGTGGGACTCGCGCATTAATAGACTTTGTTTCTGATAAGTTAATAACACAAACAAGCTGTTAGCTGTTATCAAAATAGTGTGTAAACCAATTTAATAAATTACATTTTATACAATTAGCGGAGAGCTTATGAATGAACCCTTTATCAGAAAATCGATCAAACGTTTATCAAAATATCACATCAACTGTACATTTCATATCGTTATCATTAAATTTGTGTGATGAACTGATACACCGTGGAGTGACTATGGAGTAAACCAAGCTGACACTTATAAATAAGTTGATTAAACTGTTAATGAATGAAAACAACCTTACAAATAATTCTTTCTAAAATCTTTCCCAACAAACGAGAGTGAAATAAGGGCCTTTTATTTGATGACGTCTAATCTCGGTGTCGTCTTCAAACACTACATTGCATCCTTTTGGAAAAGATAGAAATGGCCGACTACTATCGTTAACTGGTGATAAAGCCAAAAGAAAAATGGTCCAACGACGTTCACTCGTAATAGTCAGAAGAAAAAAAATACAATTTCTTGTGCGAAATAAGTAGAGGAATAGTTTCAGAAGTGTCATATTTTTTTAAAATATTAAAATCAATGTTCTTATAAGCTTTCGTTCTTATAAACTTTCAATATGTTTTCTGACCATTCTTTTTTACTTTATCAAGATTAATGCACAAATTTAATTAAATGTATCCATGTCGTATGTTCAGATGTTACTGATTTCGTTCTGTTGTATTTTTTTTTTTACTTCCTTTGACTGATTTCCGTTTTCTTGCTCTCAAAAACTTTAATTATACGTTATCCGGTTCAGATGCCCATTTTTATTTCAGAATAACCAAATTTTTATATATTTGCCTATGGTTATTATTATAGAAAGAATGATCATGGCTACAAAATTCAGAAATTTTTATTTAAATGTTGCTACCAAGACATTGATAGTCTTACTGACTACAACAAAGATCCTATAGACTACAACTTTGACCCTATTGACTACCACGGTGGTCTCAGATTAAAATAAATATTTATGATCTTCCAAATTTCACTTTTGTATTAGCAAATCTTTGCTCTTGAAAGATGCTGTCATGTTAGTACCTTACCATATACACCGCGTTATGATCCAGTATATTGCGCGGAATTATATCGACGCCATTGTCAAGAGTTGTACGCTGTCAGATAAAGAGTATTGGGTTAAGCAAGGACTGAATTGTACAAATTTTCCAAGAGACTTCGAATATCAAATCTGAGAAATCATATAGTTCTGATCATGTTATGGTGACTGAGCACACCCGAAAGCGACGGCTCCGGTGACCTAAGTAGTTAGAGCGTCCGCCTCTGATACTGGAGGTTGCGGGTTCGAACCTTGGCCAAGTCATACCAAAGACATAAAAATGGTACAAGCAGCTACCTCGCTTGGCGCTCAGCATTAAGAGGCTAGTGTTATGACTGGTCAGCCTATGTCAGGACAATGTCACTGGGTGGGACATCATGCCACATGTCTGCGGCATGATGCCACAGTGCCAGATATCTTCACTTCACTGCAGGCATCTTAGCGATATGACTCAGATTGTGAAAGCTGCATTAAAAATCCCCAAATCCCAAACACACACATCTGTAAGCTTTTGCTTGTTAACTGAAGTTCACCAATGGCTTGAACACCTCCTCAAACTGTTCATCGTCATTTATTCATGGATGGAGTGAGTGTCTTTCTGAGATATCAGTAATTCACTTTGTAAAACTTCAGGAACAACGCAGTTTTAATGTATACTGTGTTGTTTTATACCATATGCGAAACAAATCTTAATTTGTACAGTGTTGTTTTATACTCTATACGGAATAAATCTTGACTTGTACTGTGTTGTTTTATACTCTATATGGAATAAATCTTAACTTGTATTGTGTTATATACTCTATACGGAATAAATCATAATTTGTACTGTGTTGTTACACTCTATACGGAACAGATCTTAATTTGTACTGTATTGTTTCATACTCTATACGGGACAAAGCTTAATTTGTACTGTGTTGTTTAATACTCTGTGCGGAATAAATTTTACATCAACGTAGCATGTTGTGCTGTCTATTAGTGAATTAATCGTCTTGTAAAGGTGTTGAGATTTTGCTATGTATAGTATATATAGGATTGGTAATATGGAGGCCAAAACATAGTTAAGTTATAAAAATGTAAAGATAAAGAATTACCCCCTCCCCCCAATAAACTTACATCTCATTTGCGTAGATTGTGACGAAATAGTTGAATGTGGTGAAGAAGTATTGGACGGAGAGTAACCATGGCGAGCGGAAGCTCTAGGATTTTCGTGTCGCTGACCTTGACCCCTGTAACCG
>JAECUM010009440.1:0-96552 GCA_016617855.1 Megalonaias nervosa | reverse complement strand
ATTTATTCATTTATTTATTTATTCGTTAGTTCATTGGTTTCTTAGTTCGTTAGCTCGTTTGTTCGTTCATTCATTGTTTGTTTGCATATTCATTCATTCATTCATTCATTCATTCATTCATTCATTCATTCATTCATAACATATTTATTTTTCTGAGTGAATTTTCATATAAATTAAGGGCATACAGTTTTTATATATACACACTTTGCCAATATGAAGTTGATGACTTTGAAGAGAGGGTAGGGAGGTCGGTTCCACATCCAGGTTCATACACAAACTTTAGCCGCAAGGTCGATAATCGTTGTGCTTTTTTAGTATTATCTTGAGGCGATCATTTTTCTGTTTAAAGAATGTTGTTTCTTTATACCTATTTTATTTCACACTAATTCACATATAGTATTTAGTCAAGAACTGTTATACTAATTCACATATAGTACTTAGTCAATAACTGTTATACTAATTCACATATAGTATTTAGTCAATAACTGTTATACTAATTCACATATAGTATTTAGTCAAGAACTGTTATACTAATTCACATATAGTACTTAGTCAAGAACTGTTATACTAATTCACATATAGTATTTAGTCAAGAACTGTTATACTAATTCACATATAGTATTTAGTCAAGAACTGTTATACTAATTCACATATAGTATTTAGTCAATAACTGTTATACTAATTCACATATAGTATTTAGTCAAGAAGTGTTATATTAATTCACATATAGTGCTTAGTCAAGAACATATATACTAATTCACATATAGTATTTAGTCTAGAACTGTTATATTAATTCACATACAATATTTAGTCAAGAACTGTTATACGATCTCAGTTTTTCAAAGATATCGCTATTGATTTTTTTAAACCATATTCCCAAATGTTTATTAAAATTAATGATGATGGTAATTACATTAAAGAAAATAAATTACGTTGACTATATTATGCAATTGACAACTTTGAAAGGTCATTATAACTACTTTGTTTGTAAAATCTAACTGCCTTGCGCTTTTATTTTGATGATACGTGTCAGACTCACGCGTGATTTTGGCTTCGGAAATGAGATCAAGAACGTACTATCCAGCTATTGGCAATGCTAATTCTTTAATTCACTTTAATGTTTTCCCTCTGATTCTAATTTGTATGAAATTCATGTCTTGAGAATCTCGCAAAATATTTGTAAATCACGAGTAGTGGATTCTTACTGCTGCCATTGAATATTGTTGTTGTAACGGTTAGTATCATTGATGATACTGATGAGGATGTGGAGGTCGAGGATCACTCGTGCATAGACACTTTCATTTTATTGCAATTCCTGACAAAGGGTACACTTTCTATTCATTTTGACTAAGCAGACCTTTTCAGCTCCAATATCCTATAGTTTAGCATTTGGAATTATACTTGCATGAATCTACTTTATTTACATCCATCCTTTTACCTATCCATCCAGTTATATATTCTGTCTAACGCATGATGCCCTTTTAATTAATCTTTTATTACATTAAAACGCCTGAGCAGCTTCACAGAGATGACAATACAATGCATGTATGTATGTATGTATGTATGTATGTATGTATGTGTCTAACAGTAATTGTCTTCTTGTGTGCGTGCGTGCGTGTATGTTGTATGTATGTATGTGTATGTGTTTAACTGTAATTGTCTTCTTGTTTGTGGAGTTTGCAATATAATTAAGAGTTATATAGAAGTATCGACATGTATTAATCATGTCAGTATGGCACAAGTTTGTAAAGTGTTTGTTTTCGTAGTTATGAGTTGCCTTTCCTATTTACTTTTCTTGGAAATATTTTGTCTTTAACAAAACTTTTATGAACATTATATTTCTCCAACAATGTTACATATATCGGAAATAAAAATGTTCTGTTCTGTAACACCTGTTCCGTAAAGATATAGGCATGATCTTAAAAGATGGCGTAATTTGAGAAAAAGTTTAGTTTCCTTGTGTCACTTAATGATAAAATTCTCTTTTTCCCCAGTAAACTTATGCTCTTTCATGGTCGTGTGTTTGAGGAAATCCTTGTAGAAGTTTGTTGCAGTTATGTTGAAATACACCTAGCTTTCTTAAGTCTTTATGTCTAATATTCCACCAAAGATCACAGCCATAAAGGGATGATGAAATCACGGTTGCATTATACTGTGTGATGCATGTAGGACGCTTTGCCTTAACTTCATTTGTGTTAATCCCTACATCACAATAAGATGACTTTTGGCCTTTAGTAAATGCCCTGTTTAATTGTGTCAAAAAGTTTATATTGGAGCTAACAGGAATTCCAACATACTTGGTTTCATTAAAAATATCTACGGTATGGTTGACTATTTTTGCACTTAAATTTCTCTGATGTTTACTTGAACAGTGTTTATTTAAGAAAACATTTTCATGTATAATTTATAATAGTATAATCTAGTAATTTAATAGAAAGCTGGAATGCTTGTTGAAAAACTCTCTCCCCTATCTGTTTAATGTGTGTGCGTGTGTTGTTGGATTTTTAACCTAGCTTTAACAATTTTCCAGTTATATCGCTATGATGTCTGCAGTGTGACAGTTTCTAGAGACGTCTATCACTGGAGCATCATGTCGCAGACATGTAGCATCATGTCCCACCCATTCACATTATCCTGACACCAGGCCGACCAGTCCTAACATTAACCTCTTAATGCCGAGCGCCAAGCGAGGAACCTGCCAGTTCGATTGTTTTTAAGTCTTTGGTATGACTCGGCCGTGGTTCGAACCCGCGACCTCCCGCGTCTGAATCTATTCTGTTTAAGAACTAACGTTTAAGCTGACGTTCAATTTTAGGGAGACTGTGTTACATATATGAAGCATCTTTTGCCAATAGATCAGTGTATTTGCAATCAGAGTTATATCATCAGCTAGGGCTGGATTTACAGATGGAGTGGATCCAACAAGTTGCCCTTAAACTAAACTATGTACTCTGCCCCTCCTGTTCTGTATTGTGGCTATGTTAAAAAAGTAAATCAAAAATAATTTAGACAATAATATGGAATGGTGTTGTTCGTGCTTGTGGAGAGGGATGTACTTGTTTCGATCACTGTGGTCATTTCTTCGTGACCGGGTTTAAATTAAAGTCTAAAATAGACTCGTACTTCCCTCCTCCTGCATGACGGCTTAGGTCAGGTTTCCTCGTCTACTTTGAAAGTTGGTACGGATCTTTGGTAAGGATCGGTATATTTGTCTTTACTGTGCCTGTAACAATTTTAATTGTATTTGTCGTATTTGTCGATATCATCATTATTGATATCAAATCTGTTATGAATAATTTGTTGTGATCAATAATATATGAAAAAATAAATAAGTTAGCAATCGTTTCAGTCCCACCCTCAACCCTTTCTGCTTGTTGTGTGCTGCAAACATTTTTTTGTAATTCTCCAGGTTTTATTCTAATTCCACAATATGGAATGTGAGGGTTGGAATTATTGTCCTTTTGCACACCGTTATTTTCTTTCTTTGTCACGCTTGATAAACATCGTAACTGAAGTAATTAATCCCTCCTTTTTGACTGCTGCTTGACATCAAAGAATGTTAACCCATGAGCAACACTCGTACATTTTCCTGACCACATCATGTACCCGACGTAGACAGACATTTTTAATTGATTTCAATTAGTTGAAATAAGCCCTAAATTTTTAGTTCAACTTCAAAGGTAAATATTCGTTATTATTTGTTACCGAAACAGAAAGTGAGTTTTGTTCACTTGTCAATCAAGTGTGTCAAAGAAATCTATATGGATGGATCGATTAATGGATGGATGGATGGATAATATGAGGAATTATACAAATATTCAAATACATCAGTAATATTATTGAATGTGATAAGTAAAATAAAATTAGCTTAAATCATATTTATTTGAATAACTTTGTCAAATACAATTACACACATATGATTTTGGGGATTCAGTAGAAAGGATAAGCTTATTAAGACTGTCTCCCCAACAAGAAAGAGAAGACAACTTCAACGATATAGATGTCGGTACCAATGGTTTTACAGAAAATATGCATACACTTGCATACAAAACATAACAATGAATACTAGCTAATTAAGTACAATTCAAATGGTTCTGAGTTCAGTCAATTAATTAAATATCTTAGCCCAGAAACATATACTGTAGGTCACAACCGGCTTTTTGCGGGAATACATGGACTTGGTTTTAAGTATGAACTTAACTAAGTTTGCTGGAAACATAAGCAAGCGTATTGAAACAGTGTCTTTGAAAAAATTCTAAACACCATAGATAAATAAATGATTGATAATAAGATGTAATAAAATTAAAGTATGTATGGCCTTCATGGGCAACGTTTTCTCATGGGATACAAACATTATGACTGATACAAAATTCTATCTATGGCTATTTAAACTAATAGATGAAACGTGTATCAGACGTATCAATAATTTGAGCTACTGTCTGTTATCAAGTCTGGATGCATTTACCACATATAAATATTACGTAGAAAGTATTTAAGATATCAATGACGAATCTTCTGGGTAAGATGAATCAGCAGGTGATTTATGTGATTCAGAGAGTTGCGTCAGTGAGGATATTGTTGTAGATTGTGTGCTGATACGAACTTGAAGTAAAATTAAAAGTTATACTAGAAAGACCGTGTACGAACGAAGAAAAAACAGACAAACGAATTCATCTTTATTATGAACAGTCGAAATACAACTCTAATATGCACACACACACACACACACACACACACACAATCCTGATGATTACATCGAAAGGAAAAACAAAACAAAAAAAAAAACAATAACTTAGATAAATGGACAAGAGAATGATCAATATAAAAACGAAAACATTGACAGAAATATATACAAATAATGAAATTATATCTAGGAGCCAAAATATGCATCAAACAAAGGCAGAGGAGTACTGTAATAGTATAGATTTGTCCATTTCACAGAAGCCTTAAAAATTTATTGGGATAATCTTAAAAAAGAATCACAAAGGGAACAAGCAATAAGAGATAAATAAAGGGCAATCACTAGGGTCTGATGGGATAACAGGGAAATTTTATAAAAAGTTCAAAACAAATGTAGTACCCGTTTTAGAAATGCTTTACAGTAACATATTTTATAAGAGGATAGATCTTACACTAGTGGAAAGAAGGACGGGTTATTAACGCTTAATTAAAGAGGAATTGCAAAATACAGATTTGACAAATATTTGACCAGCATCACTTTTAAACAAAGAGTATACTATATTAATTAACAATGTAGCCAATAGAATAAAAACACGACTGAGGAAAATCGTAAAATTAAATCAAAATTGTGTGGAAAAGGGAAGAACAATTCAATCTTATGTGATTAATTCAGAGTCAATCAAACGATGTTCAAAGTTTTAATGGACAAAATAAAGCTGAATATTGATAATTGAATGCCTTTGAAAATAAACATACTTTAATAAAGTATAAATTGCGAAAACCTACTTATACATCAACTTATGGTACGCTATGGACACTATTAATTGTACCAACACACAAATGAATGCTTTTGACAGAGTACTCATAGATTTCATGGGCGGGAGTTGCACTATATCAGGAGGACTGCAATGTACAGGAACAATAAAGAATACGCAGAAAAGGTGAAACATATTAATTAAACAGAATAAGGAATTCGGAAGAAAACAAAGCTATCCGTGCACAACTAATTGCTACCGATGGGTACCCTAAAAATTTTGTATTGAGGTAATTCTGTACCTACCGCGACACATACCACGATATACTGCAATTATGTTAAGGACCAAACGTTGAATGTTTTGGGACAGAGGTCTAACACTCTGTGCTTTACTTTCCGTACGTCAATAGCTGAAAAATACATTGTTGTCCTTTACAGCCAAAGAAATCCCATCAAATTATATCCTTATTATTTGGGGAAATTTTGTCTTGAAATAAAAGAAACGTCTATGGTATTAATTGTATTACAATTAAAATTTTCCAGCGTTGCAAAATTCCTATAATTAATGAAGATATTACCCTGTCAAAAATATTAAGGTTGCGCTCTACAGTTTCGTATTTTTCATAGGGTTAGAATTTTAAAGAAACAAAATAATTTACCTGGATTTTCTCACTGGTTATACTTGCAATATAAAAAGACCTTGTATTTTTTAAGTACTGTTCAAAGGACGCTGTTGATCAAAAGACCACTTATTTACTTTATTTTTTATATATGATCGACGGGTGTTATTTGAGTTACAGAGTGCACGATTGACCTTACTTCTGATGTGGAACTCTCAAAAAACTGCTAGCTCCGCTTGGTCATTTTCCCTTCCTAGACTTCAGAGAAAAAATAAAAAAAGAGCCAGAAAACTTTTCACATTTTATATATTTGGTAACTAATTCATTGCACTTTCAGAAGCTGGTATTGTTTAGTCTGGCAAAATGCATTGTTCCTCTTTTAATAACTACTAAAGATGGTGTACTTTAGATGAATTCAGTCTGATTTGGAACACAAGGGAGCAGTAATTTTAGTTAGCTGTCTGATTTGATCAGGTACAGTTCTCACAAGTACAATATCCAAAGAAAGTTCAGCCACAGTACCTGAAAGTAAAACAGAGGTATACCGACATCCTCTCCATTGTTCATGTTCCAAATGTAAGCAACTCCACACCGTACCACCCACTCTCTCAGAAGATCAAAATATCTATAGAACGCCTCCGTGACCCATGTGTTTCACTGGTTCGTATTTCCGTTTTTAAACTGGTAATCTAATGGTAATAGCATTGGGTCGTAATGTCCCATTTCCAACATTGGTCCATGTGTTTGACTGGTTCATGTTTGAATATGTAGACTCTGGTAATCTAATGGTAATAACACTGGTTCCTGTGTTTGACTGGTTCGTGTTTCCCTATGCATTCTCTTTTGATTAATCAGCTTTAGGTTTTTCAGATATATTTTAATTTGCATCGTGCTCATAGAAATTGGCCTTCGGTACATTTTGACTTTCGTTTCTAGCACATGCTTTACAAATCCTCAAACACTTGTCTGATTCAGGAAATGCATTGATGAAATGATCCCTTGCTAAAGTGGCAATCACTGCTGGAGGAGCTCCAAGATACCCGTACCGTTGCCTCTAGCATGTGTTTTGTATGATGCTTATAGGAATCTTATCCATTAACTCTGATAAAATCTCATACTGAGATAGGTACTCGTCTCAGTCTTCTGTTCCATCATACAGCCGTGGATTCATGTTAAAAGATCCATGATTACATGACTGTTTGATCACAGAGTTTAGTGGGTACTAGCACCTCTAGACTCGGTCACTGTGTTGCATGTAATGTATCCTGCATCATTTGACATATCCATATATAAACTGATTTTCAATCTTAGACTCAATGTTAAGCATTCTTATTTGAACTGCATCAGCTGCAGAAGTAGTATAAGTTGCAATCCGCACCATTCAGCATCTTGCAAATCAGACACTTTTCCTTCCGAAGTGTTCAATATGCTTTCCTCCCCAAGGAAAGCTTCATAATGATCCTTAACTGTAAATAGGCTAATCCCACCGATATTTATTTCATAAGTGTCATTAAGAAGCAGAGGCGTAATGTAAATGTTGCATTATTTAATAACAGAATTGGAGAGTCATACGAATCAAGTCACTTAGATAAAATGTTAACGGCAGATTACTGATATAGGACTACATTATGATATCAAATACATTATGACCAAAATTATTCTTATTACAAGCAGCATCGGTTAGTAACACAAGATTTGGGTCATACATTTTTTAACAGAAAGCTTTAACTAATAGCAAGCAATACAGAACTGCCTATGCTGTTGTAACGTTAATATACTTGTAAATAGTTTATACGGATGTTCAGAGCTGACGCATACTAGTGCATGAGGATGCCGTGTGCATCAAGCAACAATTAACAATAAAGATTAAAACACTCCTGCATATATTCGTATTATCATACGCAGGGTTAGTGTGTTTAGGACTGAGTTTTGCATGTTATGGGTGTTCAATAGATGTTTTCATTTATTCATTAATCATCCATAAATGCGGGAGGGGGTCGGATAAACAAAGGAATCTATAATGGGTTCTAACTTTTATAATTGGTGTTGGTGCAAAATAACCTTTTGGTGTTAACAGATCCGTTTCACAAAGTTTCTGGTTTGGGTACACCATATTTTTTCCCACTGCTTCTATCATTTACTTATCTTGTTGGAATGGATTGCTCACAAGCAGAATATCCAGTTCCTTTATATGAATTTTACACTAGACGTGCCAATTCTATACAAGGAATATAGTACCTATATAATTTTAGTGAATTTAGAATGAGAACTTATGGGCGCATGGAATATAAGTCGAGTTGCTAGATGTATGCTGTTTAAATTCTATTGAAATTCTCAAAAGAGAAATGCAAAACAAGTTTCTTTACAACATTTACAAGATAACAGCTCTGTTACTGTTATTTAGTGCAAGGAAAGTAATTGGACGGTTTTAGCAATTTTACCACATCTGACTTTAAAGTTGGTATAGACATGACGGAACAAAGAAAGAGTAAAAATTTGAACTACTTGCCTCTGACAAAAACTGATGATTATTTAGGATTCACGTTGTGTGCGGCCTGTTGGTCAGTAAAACGGAACAAAGCTCGCGAACGGTGATCACCTTTCATTAGTATAAACCAGCCTATTTAAAGTAAATTGTATTGGTAAATTTAAGCTAACGGTCTGCCATGACAAATAGCGAGAATCTCGTTTTAATTCGTTTTATAATGAGGGATGCTACACAATAATTGGATAACCTTCGATACGTCATTCACTTCTTGCTATATTTTACTACTATATGTTTATGTTTTATACGGCACACGAGAAAAAGTTACTGTAAACGGAACTAGTTAGTAGATGAATTAATATGGCTCTAGACCTAAACGAAATTACCGGATGAAGAAGGAAACTCTATTTTATACTTATATCTACAAGGTAATTCAGCAACTCTGTCGTAAGTAAGATGATTATTTAATTTCTTTCAGCATGTTTTTGAATATCTTCAAACGTATTGAGAAGTCTGACAAGGCGTTGTATGGGAATCACCCCTCGGATGGTCCATTTATATATATAGTCTCGTCCACGAATTAGGGTACTAATATTAATACCAGTGCTCCACATGAATGAACATTAAAATCACGTTTGCGAAAACAAGTCTACTTATTTGTGAATTAACTTTGCGATAGTTAAGCGTAAAAAGTACTTTTAAAAAATACTGGGGGCCATCCATAATTGTCCGCGATAACACACTTTATGGACAAAATAAATTCATATTACTATGGTGCAACGAACGAGAAATGACATGATGTAAATATGATTAAACGACGTCGTTGTGAACTTATAATTGGTAATTATATTTTTTCAGTCATATCTATATGATATCAAAGGAGTGACAGCTTATATTGACGTCTAGCACTGGGACATACACTTTGAAACTGTTGAAAAGAATTACAAGTGATCATTTGGAATGACGTAAAATTAGCCATCATCATCATTATTATTATTATTATTATTATTAAAGAAGTTCATATTATTTTTAATAAATGTTATTGTAATTATTATGGTATTTCA
Source organism: Megalonaias nervosa (assembly GCA_016617855.1). NCBI lineage: Eukaryota > Metazoa > Mollusca > Bivalvia > Unionida > Unionidae > Megalonaias > Megalonaias nervosa. The sequence goes on along the minus strand of JAECUM010009440.1, from coordinate 86,949 downwards.
GATATTTTTAGGTTTTCTGGATAAATATCGAGCGTCACGAGGTGTACAAGGAATAATATTTACCACTACACCGGTATAGTAGCAAAATCCGTTCATAATGGCATAAATCGTAGCATGGATGTACTGGCATAAAAGAATTAAGCACATTTTTGTTACAGGTTTAGTTACAGAACAACACTTTGAGCTTGTCTTTGATTTGTTTTAGTACTTTTCTTAATTTGCAAGTGCCATTTTCGTGTTCTCTGTGCTCTTGTTGCCTCTTTGCGGTGTTTAATTCGACCCCAAATGCTTGGAAAATACGATACTCTGAAAGCCCTACTAGATATAAGAAAAAAAGAAAGAAAGTAATCATGTCTGACGCAAAAAATTAAATAAGCTCCTACCTATTAACGAAAAGTTTGTTTTCTTTAACATAATAAACCTCCTGATTTTCAAAACATTACTTCATAATAATTATGTTTTTCCCGATAATATTAAAGTGGACATAATGGCATTGAATCACAGTAAGTTTTCTTACACCGAATTTACACAGGCATTATGATGGCATTGAATCACAATAAGTTTTCTTACACCGAATTTATACAGGCATTATCAGCATTAAAAGTAGACGTCTAAATTACTGCGTTTAATAAAAAACACTTTACTTCTACGGAAATAAATCTTAATATATAAATATAAGTAAGCGCATTGCTACATAGTCAAAAGCTCTTTTTCAAGATTATATGGAAATTATTCCGATTAACTCTTCTCGTTTGGATTAAAGCTCAATATTATATGCACATTCATTGATAATAATGATATTCATTGATAATAAGGATATTCATTCAAGTAAAGATCGGTAACTTATTTATAAAATAAATTACAGGATTAATACTGTGTGTGTGATTTGGATTTTTAACGTGGCTTTAATATTTTTTCAGTCATATCGATACGATATCAAAGGAGTGGCAGCTTATATTGACGTCTAGCACTGGGGCATCATCCTGCAGACAAGCAGCAGAGAGGGTGAACCCTACAGTTGGAATTCACACATGTTTGCTTAAAATGAAACATATTTTTTTGCTTACAAAATATTGTCCCTGGCCAAATTGTAAGATAGTTACTATCTTTCAATTCGAGCAAACATGTTCATTGTCCAAAAGTCTGTTCACCCTCTCTGCTGCTCATTATATTTATCGTTGACTCATCGATACATAAAATAGATACAAGTAGTTTTTCTATAATTAAATAATAAAAAAATATTATAATGAACAAATGTAGATGGTTGTTAAAAACTTCTTCACTTTGTAATAGACCATGTCGCGGAGAATACTGCGCTCAGCATAATAGGTCATTAAAAAAATCTTCTGGTTTGCAAATCTGTCTCAAATGTGGATTAGCATCTCGTGCTGTTATATGTGCTAAATGCGGCGGTAACAGATACAGCGCATTAATACATTATTACCAACATAGAATTCCACGGCGAGGTTTTATCAAAGACACTCCTCCAACCGCTCGTGAATATCTACACAATTACTTTAGAGTATTTCCTGCAGTGATCAATCTTGAAGAGGATCAAAAAATAATAAATCAACGAACGCAGAAAGAAAAACAGTTATCGGAAGAGTATAATATAAAAGATGAAGCGAGGCGAATAAAAGAGATCTGTAAAAAATTAAAATGCACTCCAGAGAATTACATCGCGAGATTGAAAAAAAAAATGTATAACAAAATACCATCATGATAGAATCACTGATGATTTATCAGATTATCAAAAATAATATATATATCATCATTGATATACTGCAGAAAGTCCACAAGAATATTATTTGATATTCCAGGATGTGGCGATTCATCCATTTTCTATAATAATATAATGAAATGGACGAATCGACATCACGGAAATTTTATTTCTATCGCCATCATGTTATCATTAGTGGCGATTCATCCATTTTCCATAATAAATAATAATGAAATGGACGAATCGCCATCCTCAGATTAATAATATCAGGCCACTTCTTCATCTTTAAAATTATCTATTTCAACGTCAGAAACGAAGTTTCTAGAGTCTCTAGAGTCAGAATCAGCGATAGAGTCAGAATCAGCGACAGAGTTTCTAGAGTCTCTCAATAAGTACTGAGCCACATATTCCTCTGCTGTTGGTGGAGCGTCTTTATGAGGCATATATTTCGGTTTCCTTTTATTATAATAAAGTAACATCACTCTGTATCTGTTACCACCACAACCTGTACAAATTTGAATCGATCCTCGCACTCCATTACCACACCGCAAACACGGTCTATTTCCTCTCGATCCTGTTCTGATCATATGGCTGTGATGAGCGCAGTATTCTTCTCGGCACGACTTTCCACATGTCCGAGTTGATCCTTGAACTATCCAACGACAATTATTAGGTCCTGTCTGAAATGGCATTATTATATAATAAAAATATTTTAATTATTTTTTAATTAGAAGTATATTCTGTATATTATATAATCATAGATATGACAGAACATATCATGTTTTATAATACGAAATGTGATGCCATAGAGAGTTTTAAAGTGGAATCTGATATTTACAAGCGGGGAATAATTATTCAACATTTTAATAAATTCTACGTGTTCTCGGATGATGATGAATTTAACAAGTTCGCTGGGAACTTTATTAATGAATCTTCGGTAACTGAAATAATTCCCCAATTCAGGCTTAGATATCCGGTGTTTGATCTAGATACCAAGTACGTGTGTGAATTAACTAGGTATCGATACAGCGATCGTATAGACATAATACCAACCAACGAATTAATTAATACTAGCGACATCATCGACTATTTCGCTGAACTATGTGTGTGTGATCGTAAAGAAGTATTCTTGTTTGAAACTAACAGCGGTTATCATGTTCTTTGTAAATCGGCGCCGGTAACATTTGATCAACAACGAGATTTAACGAGTCGTGTATATGATAAGAAGAATCCCTGCTGGAAGGTTGATCGACAAGCTGGTCTTCATAGCATCAAGTTGAATAACACGCGATCTTACAAACCAGGTGCGTTATGTAAAAAATTAATTTCACATAATGATCATGAGAGACAACGTCTCTACGCTTCTATGCTGCTAGTCTGCCCGACCTGTATTCAACCTCATCGCGCTGTTGATTATATCGATAGAGCAGTTCATGAAACAGATAATGAAATCATCTGCGATGAAATTCCACCAGAGGATATAGCTAGGATATCTACGGTACTTACTGGCAAACCCGATCAGCTCATCGACGTTGTTAGTGTATCAGGAAATAGATTTACGATAGCAAGAGAACCAGGTCACATGTGTAACATCTGTGAACGCAGGCACGGATATAATGAGATACGTGAATACGTTGAAGACAAATGCGATAATTGTCTCGTGTATATCAATGATGATGACAGTGATGAATATTACTCGATCTGCTGCCCTAGATCAACTGGGAAACAAATACAACTACCAAGAATCACTAGTGATTCTATAGATACTGTCGATGAAACAGCGGATATCAAAAAAGATAAAAGATATATAAAATATCTGATCAACGCGAGACGTAGATTTCGTTACCCCGGATATCTAATCACCAGAAACGCCGATTACACATACACGGCGTTACCGACACTCGAATCAGGTCCTGGTTGTAAAGCGTTACCTAATGACTACATCGACGGTTCTGCATGTGGAATGGGGAAATCCGAATCAGCATGGAAATCATTAAGAGATGATCAGTCTGTGCTCGCATTATCGTACAGAAAGACATTCACCGATAAAATCAAATCCGATTATAATATTGAGTCCTACATGAACATCGATGGTTGTATTACATTTAACCCTGGAGATAGACGTCGGGTTGTTGTGCAATGGGAATCTATACATAGAATCCGTGGAATTCCAGACGTGATTCTTGTCGATGAATGGCACGGAATCCGCAGACAACAATTCCATTCAGCCAAACACAGCAAAGATCGATGGAATAAATTTATGGGATTAACAACGATATGCAAACGATTAATCGTCCTCGACGCAGATGCTAACGATGATGATCTAATATTATTCCGTGATAAGCTAGGACGTTCGTCTATGCAATTTATCATTAACGATTACAAACCCGATCATGATGAAATTTCACATCGAACTTCCCACGAGGATAATCTAACCTCGCGATCAGAACGATTAAATGCTAGTGATTCTAAATCGACCATATTCACGCATCAAACAATATACCGATTATCCATTGAAAAGGTTATTGTGGATCGAGAAAGACTAATCGACAACAACAAAATATATAGAATTACGATTGCATTCCAAACTGGACATGGATTATTTATACAGAAAATATCGAAACATTACATTATGACACACCGCTATTAGTGACTGACATGAAGAAAGTCTTTGAAGACTTTTTTAACCAAAGTTTCTTCTCTAGACCAGGTTACTGAAAGCATTTACATAGTGTCTATTATTATACAATCTGCATGATAGAACACAAATTTGTATAAAATTTACTCAAAACGTCAGATAAGACGAGTCGGATCGCAGTGAATCATATGATAAATTTAATAATATATCAGTGAAACCGAGTATTTTATTGGTAATGAAAGTGTATGTGGACTCTATCTTCACAAAGAACTAATGGTTTCGTAAAAGCAATCAGGTCAATGATAAAAGTGATGAATATGTGTGTGTGTGTGTGTGTGTGTGATTTGGATTTTTAACGTAACTTTAACAATTTTTCAGTCATATCGCTACGATGTCCGCAGCGTGGCAGTTTATAGTGATGTCTATCACTGGGACATCATGCCGCAGATATGTAGCATGATGTCCCACCCAGTCACATTATTCTGACACCAGGCCAACCAGTCCTAACACTAATTTCTAAATGCTAAGCGCCAAGCGAGGCAGCTGTTAGTACCATTTTTATAAATCTTTGGTATGACTCGGCCGGGAATCGAACCCGCGACCTCTCGCATCCGAGGTGGACGCTCTAACCACTAGGCCACCGGAGCGGTGTGGCAATGAATATTGCGAAGTAAAAATCATACGTAAAACTTTTGAGCTTATAACATAGATTTAAAAACTTCACCATTGCTAAGGATAACCATTATTTGGCTATGGCACAAGAAATGGGATCATTTACTCAAGCCACATTACCGTAATGACTGTAAGTCTTGAGACACTAATGTCAAGATTTATGATTTCCAAATTATAGCATTGTCGGTGTACCAACTCTCACAGACATAACAAATTGTGTATATAAAATTGGCAAGAACACCAAAGCAGTGACCAGCTCTTGTTCATTTACTACGTCAAGAAACTATTATAAACTACTATGATTGTAAATATACATTATTATTTTGCATGTGCATATTTTCTGATTTTTCTGATATAAAATAAAAGCAAATAAAAGCTTCAATAATTCATGGGGCGCTTTGAAGTTTCCAGAGACACTTCTGATGACGATGATCTATCATTAATGAAATTATCTATATGAGATTCTCTCTCGCATTATCAAATTCTTCGTACTCCTAACTCCCAAATCTAGACTTACCATATCAAGCAAAGAAGGGTTCCTCAGTTAATAGCCCTGATAGTGTACAAACCAGCGCGTTGTTTATTCCCAAAAATACTAGATGCAGATTTTTGCATTATTCATGGTCTTTACTAAATCTCATTCTTCCAAATTGCATTTCTTTTAACATTCAATTGCTATTTACTTTGACCCACACGCTCAAACGTTTTCTCAAAGTTTTTTTCCAGAGATATAAGTGATCCAACAATGTGATGTCAAACATATGAGATGAAACACATCTTTAATTATACAAGTCGCATAACCAGCATATAACAGTGGTACTAAATTATCTGGCCACCAAAATTATACTCAACTGACTAACCATCTCTCTCTTGAGAGATCCTAAAAAAGGTTCCTTGATGTTGGAAGCTATATTAGTGAATAATCATTTAAACTATTTGCTCATTAGAATTTTCAAAGGTAATACCATTTGATTTCAGTGAGTAACAGAGATGCTCCCAGGATGTTATCGTATGGGGGATTTCCCCGCTTCTCCCAAAATTAAGGAAGGAGGGTAGAACATAATTGAGGGGAAGAAGGAAACGGCCATACTTCATTATTTACATAACACTTCAATATTCAATCTCTTTCTTCCTATCCACTCTGTCTTTCCCTATTAAAATCGAATATTTAAAAGAATTCTTCCAGTTTATAAGCATTAATCTGTTCCCCATTCTCAGCTTCATTGGTTCATATCTGTGTATAAAATTGTTACAACCGGAACACCCTTTCATAGCTCAAGGGATTTTTCACTAACGTAAGCTTGCCAAAGTAGACTTTCTTGAAACGAAATCTACGTCTCGCGTTGATCAGATATTTTATATATTTTTATGAGATTTATCGTAACCTTTGATTAGGGTATTGTTTTGTAACCAGTTGCTGGGAACAATTATCGCTAATCTTCAACGTATTCACGTATCTCATTATATCCGTGCCTGCGTTCACAGATGTTACACATGTGTTGGTATCTCTTGATATATCGTAAATCTCATCGACAGTAACAACGCGAGCTGATGGGTTTGGTTTCGTAGATATCCTAGCATATCCGCTATAATTTCATAGATGATTTGTATTATCTGTTTCATGAACTACTCTTCAATATAATCGTTATGTGGGAATCTCAATGCGATCAGGCTGAATACAGGTTGGACAGACTAGCAGCTAAGCGTAGAGACGTTGTCAACAGTGATACACGAAGCAATTAATTTTTTGCATTTCTACCAGTACATTAAGGGTGAATGGCTGAATAAAGTTGTATACTGCGCAGAGTACATTTTCATATGCACGACATGAAATTCATTTGTGGGAATTAAGCATCACTGCTTTCCAAGTGAGTGAATTTGCGCTGATGCTATACAAAGTAACATGTGCTTGTTTCTGGGCTTTTTCAGCTCCTAACTCACTAAAAAGTTTCCAAGTGGTTTTCAGATTATTCTAATATCTTCAATGTTTTTGCATACTGGAATTTTTAGTTTGTCAGTTTTGTAAAACAAGTGTTGATTTTGCATGTAAACTAGCTCATAACTAACGGCATTTAATATTTATTTCCTCCTTTTATTGCATCTAAAATCTCAGATGTGATCCAAAAATGGGTTCTCTCAAAATCTCAAAGCAAATATAAATTTGTCTGTGAAAAATAATTATACAACTACAATAATCAGGTTTTACTCTTAAAATCTTGCTTAGATAACGCTGTTACCACTAACAATGTTAACAAGCAGGCCTATATGAATGAAGTCAAATATACAGGTGTTGTATTTATAGCACACTGCACTGTGTGATTTTGGTGCATTTATATCAAATGCCTACAGAGCAACATACCATATGAGGTTAAGGACTAAAGACCATTTAACTTAAAGCTTAAAGGAACTTAAATCAGATTAGCTTTAGAAATAAATTCCGTGTTTAAGATTCGTCCATTTCATTATATTATTATAGAAAATGGATGAATCGCCACTAATGATAACATGATGTCGATTCGTCCATTTCATTGATTTTTCCGAAAAATGGATTGAATCGCAACACTATAGATTAATCTGAAACTCATGATGGCGAAACGCCACATTCATTATTATTTTATTAGAAAATGGTGAATCGCCACTAATGATAACATGATGGAACATTATTGTATAGAAAATGAATCACTAATGATATAGTGTTATTCGATGAGTCAACGATAATTGCCACAGGAAGTCTGAGCCTGTGGGTTCTCCAGATACTCATTATTTGAGATAATAAAATATATAATGGCTTTGTCATCTCTAATTAAGCTAATCTGAGTGTGGTTCTCCAATACTCATTATTGATAATATCTATAATGGCTGTTTAATTTATAGTTATGCATTATCTACTTGGAGCATTGTGCTACTGATCAGGAGTTTCCAATCCCTGAATGCACGAGTCTCTGCTAGTTTGTAAATAAATAATTAAACGAAAAATTCCTAACAGTAAAGAGCTCATCTGGACTACTGATAAATCTTTAATGATGTTGGAGTTTTACTCTGACAACTAAGGTCTGAATAATAATAATAATAATAATAATAATAATAATAATAATAATGCTTCGTTTAAAGAAGGCAACTCATTTAGTACAATACTACCCTCCCACGAAGCCTTCTGCATAAAATGTGGATAACGTACATAAAATATTTACATCATTAAAGTGTCTGTATTATGGCAATAATCAGAGCTCCAAAACATGTAAAAAACACTTTTCTTAAAATATCTTTAAATTATAACTCTTTTTGATGTTTGAGGAATACTGTTCCATATGAAAGCGCCTACATATTGCTGAGACCTTTTGAGGTTTCAAACATTGGCCCAGGAAGTCGAAGATTACCTTCAAGAACAGATCTTAATCTTTATTCATTTGAGTTTGTTATGAATAATTCCTTAAGATACTGTGGTTCAATTTCCTTGAAGAGACTTGTACACTGAAATGCCTTTTGATACTCTGTCCTTCTAAATAAATCCAGCCATTTCAATTCGTGGAAGATAGGCTTGCTTGGTGCATCAAATAGTTTTGCCAGTATAATTCTTGTTGCTCTTTTTTTGTAGTTTTGAAAGTCACTAAATATAGTATTTGGAATATTTTCCCCAAATAGCAACACATTAGTCAAAACGTGGCATAATAAAATGATGCATACATAGATAAACAAACAACTGATTGAAAAATTAAAAACTTAAAGTTTAAGACTTGTGACTAGCAAAATACACACCAGCAATGCTGCCAAATTTCAGAGATATGTACAAATTTGGAGTTTTATCCCGAAACAAAGGTGTGGATAATGGATGGAAACGCATAAATATGACAAGTATTTAAAGATGTTGTAGAGATGTCCAAAACTTGGTTTTGAGTTCTACTTTGGAAATGAGATAGGTCAATGCATGGATCAAAAGAGCCCCTTTAAGGGACCAACATTCTACTGGCTAAAACAAATTTCCAAGAATTCAGGATAAGACCGTCTCTTCCTTTAATATGCTATTGAAACCGTCATTGATATTCTTCAGCAATATAAAGATTGTCAAATTTGTTGCTGCCGTGAACATATTCGATGCCAGATTGGCACCATGTTCACTCCGGACAAAGAATACATCATACGAAATCTTCTGGTGGAAACTGCATGTTGACTAACGATCAGATTTTAAAAGATGTGTGCCATGGCTGCTATACTGGACATCAGACTGGCATCATTTCCATATAGTACCAACAATACATCATAAGAAGTCTTTTGATGAAAGCACAATGTAAATATGTCCAGGCATCTAGGATAAGTAATGCTATGATATTTACAAGAGGGTCATTGTGGCAGTCATATTAGAAGCCAGATAGGTACAATTTTCCTTGACGACCAAATAAACCTCATGTCTATCGATCAACCCGATTTTGATCACTCTTTCAGGAGGAGTAGCCACGATCAATTTTCAATATGGCCACCGTGATAGACATACTGTTTGAATGGAATCATCTTCATTTCAGACCAACCAGTCACTATAAGAGTTGTTTAGTAAATATCCCATGTTGACACGACCATAGCACCGCTCCGGTCGCCTAGTGGTTAGAGAGTCCGCCTCGGATACAGCAGGTCGTAGGTTCGATCCCTGGCCGAGTCATACCAAAGACTCATACAAATGATACTAACAGATGCCTCGCTTGGCGCTCAGCATTAAGAGGTTAGTGTTAGGACTGGTCGGCCTCGTGTCACGATAATGTGACTGGGTGGGACATCACGCTACATGTCTGCGGCATGATGCCCCAGTGCTAGACATCACTATAAACTGCCACACTGTAGACATCGTAGCGATATGACTGAACAATTGTTAAAGTTACGTTAAAAATCCAAATCACACACACACACACACACACACACACACATACGATCATCCATTCAGGAGTAGTAGTAATAATATTTTCACGATAGTCATTGTCCCATGTTGGATATCAGACAAACACCATTTTCATTTAGGGCCAGCTAGACATCATAGAAGTCTTCTGGTGAAAACTCTATGGCAATATTACTTTCATTCAGGCAGAGTAGCGGTAACAACGTGGTCACTGTGGTGGCCATAATGGACATTAAATTGGTACCATTTTCATTTATGCTTGAGCAACCCTTGAAAATTCCACTTGCAAGCTCGCAATTTTTGAGTGGAACAATGTCTCTTGCAAACTTCTACTTTTAAAAAAAATAATTTATTTACTGACAATCAATTTAACTAGCTTTTTCAGTTTAGACGCAAGTCCTGATTGCCGAGAACATAGAATTAGGATAACAATAATAATGTACTTATACGTTCTGAATGCGTGCCATGCGCGGGGGAGAGACGTGCATAGAGGCATACTCAGTTCATACATACCCACCCCTTTCGGTGTATTGTCATTTGCGCATCTGTACCGAAGTAACTCGGCAATATACGGATCGGTTTAGATTCAGAAGAGTCGATTGCGTCAGCAGGAAGCACCCTGTCCCGCTCAGACATCATGTGGGTATCACATGATGTGTGTTAGTTTCAGTGTGCGTTGTTTCAAGTTAATTCTTTTCTAGTTTGTGTTCACGGTGTCTTTTATCCGTCCCCAACTTCCCTGGGTATCCTGTGTTTGGAATATCAATTACTATTTAGTGATATTTAATATAGCTATTTTCTTTTAAATTCAAACCATCAACATAATGAGTGACAATGAAGCAGTCAGATATATTTTCCTTTTTTTTAAAAGTGATACTGAAACCAATTGCGTGGAATAATCACTGCCCAGCACACTGCAGTGAATCGGTGAATCTGTAGGAGCGGACGAATCTATTGTTACCGGGGGTGTTGTAGAGGTGTATTGTGCAGAAATTAACTCTTCAAATGCAAATTAAAAAAATAAAAAAGCAAGGTGTATTTTTGCTCCAGTGGAAAAGAGAATTCGCGTGGCTTGAATTTAATAGTGAAACAGAGTTGATACCCTGCAATGTGTGTGCAAAAAATGAAATATGTGAACTCTTGGCCGAGAAGTGGGTTGAAGGTATTCCTGGCCCAATCAAGATAGAAACTTTTGCATGGCACATGAAAAACAAAACACACAGCAACAGTGTGATTTATGAGAAAGTTGCAAAAACCCAGCAAGTTCCCAGTTAGCTGTGTGTGTCAAGGAAATGGAAAAGTCAACGTTTGAGCATCTTACACAATTATTCCACATCGTATAATTCATTTGCACAATTAAATGCTATTGCTTATGTTCGATATATCCACAAGGGAGCAATAAAAGAAGATTTGTAGGGTTTATTAGATTTGGAAAGTGGGACATCAGTGGCTTATTACAAAGCATTAGCTGTGCTCTTAGATTCTGCTACAACTGAGTGGTGGAGTCCCAACTATATAGTTAGTCTGGGTACGGACAGTGCCTTGTCGACGGTAGATCATAAATCAGAACTCATCACATTGTTACAGTGATGTGCCACATTGGATAAGTATCGTCTGTGTTGCACATCGCTTGCAGTTCGAAATTCTTTATGCCACCACCAATATAGATTTTTTAAATGAATTCGATAAAACGGTAAAAAATGTATTCCATTTTTACCGAGGATCAAACAAGAAGCTGCAAAATTTGCGCAAAACAGCATCAGTTTTGGAAGTAGAGATTGTGAAGCTGCGTGACATCCATTCAATACGATGGGTGTCTAGTAAAAGTGATATAATTCGCGCTTTGAACACAGATTTTCTTGCCGTTATAGTAAACCTAGAATCCTACTCTTCAGAGACATCTTTAACTGGAAGTAGACAAGCCGAAGGAATAGTGAAAAGCATGCAAAGCTTCACATTTGTAAAGACACTTAATTTTCTTATAGATTTATATTCTGTGCTCGACCCTTTATGCAAGTTACTACAAGAAAAAGAACTCGTGTTGTCACAAGTAAGAAACAAAATCAATGTTGCTATAGATACTCTGGAGGCGTTAATTGATAATGAGGGCCGGGAAGTAAAATGTTTTCTAGCAAAGCTCGTTTATAACCGCCATAACCAAGATCAAGTTGGTTTTGAAAGCTTACATTTGACACACGTTACCCAAGGAGAAGAACAGTATCACAGGCTGCGAAATACTGTTCTACAAAATATGTGCAAGTATTTGCGCGAAAGATTGGAATCTACCGACAATATTGTAGGCAAGAATTGTCATATTCTTGATCCAATGCAGCATCCCGATCGTACAGAATTTCAGTCGTACGGCAATATTGAAATAGTGAGTCTTGCTCGGCACTTCAAAATTATTATTGAAGGTAAAAATGCTAACAAACTTTCCAGTAGTTTGGATTCTGAATGAAAGGAGTTTAAGTACGCCATTTGTGGTCTAGGTCTACAAATTTTTTTTTAAGTTTCGGAACATCCAACAAAATTCAAACTATTTCGGCAAGTACTAGAAGCCACAGCTTGTGTTGCTGTCTCAACTGCATCGTGTGAGCGAGAGTTCAGTTTTGTAAACAGAATTAAAACAAAACAAAGATTGCCTCTAGACACTTCCACCCTGCGTGATCTGCTTCAGCTGGTTGTTAACGGACCGCTGGCCGAGATTTACCATCCCAGTCAAGGCATTGACAAATGGTACTTCACGGCTCCAGGCAAACATCACGTGGGTGGACATAAGCGCAAGCTTTCAGTGGCTGATTTATAGGTTAGGTAAAATGCTTTATAAAAACTGCAATTATTATGTTAAAAAAAGAAGCAATAAAACGGAAGTATTTATTATTATTACTAAAACAAAGACAAATATGTAATGTCAGGGGTTTTTTTTGTTTACCTGAACCTATTCTATGTTCAATGTTGACACTTGTCATCATCCTTCCCCCGTCCCTGTTTCCCCGCCCCCGCCTGTTGTTGGCATTCTTTGGCTAGTGAGTTATCATAACAAATTGCGAGTTACTCATGACTACAATTTTTGAGTGTTGTGCATGAGTAGACATCATAACAAGTCTTCTGGTGAAACCCAATGGCAATATTACTTTTGTTCAGGAGTATTTACATGATTTTGAAGATGGGCACTGTGGCAGCCATAATGGTAATCAGACGGTACCATTTCCATTTGACCACACAGACATAGTCTTCTAGTGAAAACCCCAGGCTGATATAACCATCCATTCATCAAGAGTAGTGATAACAAGATTTTCAAAATGGCCACTGTGACATCCATAACGAACAGTAGATCAGCACCATTTGCATTGAGGACTAACTAGGCATTAGATGTAGTCTTCAAGTGAAAGACTCAGATCAATATGACTTCCTGTTCAGGAGAGGTAACGATAAGATTTTCAAGGTAGCCATATTGGACATCAGATTGGCACCATCTTCATTTTGAACGAAGAAGAAATCATGAGAAATTGTTCAGTGAAAACTTCAGCTGGTAAGACCATCCATTCAGGAGGAGTACTGATAATATGATTTTCAAGATGTCCAGTGAAGTGACTACCGTATTTCATTTAATTTTTTGCACACGAAAAATAATTATTAATTTCAGTGTACGAAAAATTATATGTAAAGTAAATAATTATCATTTTGTGGTATTGACAGTGAACGAAAAATAAAGGGATCATACCCTAACAAGTTCTACGGAACACAAACTACTCAACAACCTAACGGTACAAACGTACAAAATAAATGTATGTTTTCTGCCTCATTCTACTCTCAAATCAAGAATCCAATTACAATAAAAATAAAAGTACTCAAAAAGATTTTTGTTTTGCTTTTAGAGAGAGAGAGAGAGAGAGAGAGAGAGAGAGAGCATAATGTCTCAGTGTGCAAGCTTGTCTGCATTTAGAGCATACTTCGTTGTAGCTGTTATGTTGTGTTATGTTGGCAAAACGATTAAGATGGCCTGAACATGTATGGGTATTATTTATTGGTAAATTGTACGCAATGATCCGAGTCCATGTTGTCAAGAAGCTATATGCAACTTGTATTTTTACAGCAACAACCTCATTTAATAAAAAATATAAAAAACTTAAAAACACATTTTAGCTAATGCGCGCAAGCGTGTGTGTGTGTGAGAGAGAAAGAGAGAGAGCGAGATAGATGACAAAATTTTGTTGGTGTACAAGACCGTATTTATTCAGGGCAGTTTTCAATTGTCGCTTTTGCAAAGAGAAAAAAAAGACTATTTCCAGTTACCTGACAATTGTGATAATCCTCATGTATTAGGACACAACTATATTCCATTATCAATAAACACATCTAGATCAACAATTAATTCTTGTTTTAATTACGATATACATTGTTACAATAACCACATGGCTATGCAGTGTTATTTACATGCGAATTAAATATGCTTAGAGCTTTGGTTATTCCAGTTGAAACCAGATAGAGGGCAAGATTCGACAGAAGAGGTCAAATCAGTGAGGCTGCCAGTAGGGAAATGAGGCTCTCTTTAGGGAAATGAAAATCTGTCAATGTGCTATCGAGGCCATTGTCCATACAGCAGATGTTGTAAAGACCATCGAACATACATATTACTTGTTATTCGAACTCGCCAATAAAGATAACAAAAGAAGGTATATCGCAGAATATACAACAAAATGTTAATTATATCCAAGTCAAAACAGCAGAAGTACTTAAAAGATTGTATATGTATAAATCGATTTATTGGAGTCCACGACTTTCAAATTGACGATACAGAATGACAGGGTTTTATAATTTATTTGTGTATGACTATAATGAAACAGTAAGAACAGTTCATCATTGCTCTGGGGTCTTCACTTTAGCATGTACTCAGATATAATTTTTGTTTGATAAGAAAACATCACCGGTCTTCCAACTCATTGTAAAATGCACGTGGTGTTTTGTTTCGGTGACGGACTTAATAAGGAGAACTAATTAACGATAATTAAGGATTATGTTCTGTGGAGGCCTTTGTCCAGTTGTTAATAATACCAGTAGATATTGTAATGACAATATGAGAGCTTATGCATCAATCACTGTATTTTCTCAGCAACAATTCATTACTAATTTTTGTAAAAACAAAATGGCTATATGGTAATTTCCATCTTTTCTGCAAACGTAAATCTTCTTAGTTGAAATGTTATGTCCGATAATTTAAAGGATTACAAAATTAAAGAGTATAAGAAAAATACATGAATTACGGTATTCTGGATCTTGAGGAGAACCATTTTCATTTATGACCAACTAGACATTGGGGTGGATATGAGTGCCAAGCTTCAGAGCAACCCTTAAATTAATTTTGGGTAAGTAGCAATAGCAAATTTCTGCTGCAAGCTATAATACTCCTCATAATGCAAGAAAATATGGAACTAAATGACCCTGCTGGCAAAGATATCTAAAACATCAGAGCTAAATCAAAACCTAAATCTTACAGTTGTTAACAGATGGAATGAATGATAGATAACAGACATGATCAATCTTTAGTATAAGAAAAATCAGACTGTTTCAACAGGAAATATTCTCACGGAATTATCATGTTGATTTTCATATGACCTAATAACCTGTTCTGTTCGTATGTATATGAATGCAGCTGGTAACACGTGACTATGTAGCAAAGCTGCCAATCTCTGGAATAGGAGTAAAACTTGCAGCTTCTGAAACAAGACGTAAAATGGTAAATTCAGGGAAAAATGCATGAGCATGTTACTTCTATTGCTGGATACTTATCAATATACTTATCCTATATATTAGCATCAATACAGAATCACTATGATATGATTGCATAACTATAAAAACACTGTAAATTAACTTATCTTTAACCATTTTATTTGAGCTATTTTAGAAATAACAAAGGATGTTTGGAAGAGGCTTGAATTAATGGAGGGTTAGAGAGGCATGGCAATGTAATGGTACATGAAGTCATCTATTCTAATGCATGACCTGGATGTTGGGCCTGCCTTATACGAGGACATTTATGTAACTGGAGATAAATGCAACTTCATTCCAAATTTGAAGAGTGTGAAAAAAAGGTATGAACATAAAAGGAATGTAAAACTTTGACAATGAGGATAATCTAGGTTGTGGATGGGCATATATATACTATCACCGCTGCCAAAGGTATTGCACTGTCATGATTCTGCGAAGACAGGCTTAAGAAATAAGTGTAAAATTAATCAAAATTTTAATGAGGCGACGCACTACAATAAAAGCTTTTTTCTCAACAATCCTTATTATGAAAGTTTCAATCTTACTCTGCAGAATTTTTCCATTTTAAATTAAATAATACATTATATAGCAGTTATATAATCAAAAGAATGCAACCAAATTATTTGAATTATCAGTTTCATATTGTCCTGATATATTCAACAGAGTACCACAAACAAATGATGTCTTGGCAACATTGTCAGTTATCTGAATGTATTTTCTGCAGTATACTTTCATGTATGCAAGAGAGAGAAACAGGGTGAACATGAGCTCAGCATTTTAATGCAGTGAATGTTGTACACTATCAAAATTGTCAGAAGAACTAAATGATTATTTTTCAGAGCAAAACAATAATGTGATAAACTACATGTTTACATTATGCAATTCGCGTACTTTCAAGACATTTGGCAAGGTTTTCCAGCCTTCGTCGTTACCTTGTAATCTAGAAATTAAATGCATAGGCAAAATCTATTGTTAGCAATACTGGCCTTGAACTATTGACATTGCAATTAATCATATTCTTCCTTGGTCTAACATAAACATGTACCAAGTTGTGTTGAACTCTGTCAAGTAGAGCTTGTTGATTTGCAAGAGGGCACTGGTTCATAGCACTATTTCAGCTAATTACATATGACAAGGATTGATGTGGAACCAAATGTCTCGATGACCCATGGTTAGCAAAAATGACAGAAACCAAAATGACTGCCCGCCCTGCTTGCCTAGATGGAGTATAGTAAAATATAATACTCTCATTAGCAGGGTAAATAGAAAAGCAATACATTATATACTGAGTCT
This sequence comes from Megalonaias nervosa, assembly GCA_016617855.1. NCBI lineage: Eukaryota > Metazoa > Mollusca > Bivalvia > Unionida > Unionidae > Megalonaias > Megalonaias nervosa. Next base: position 69,975 of record JAECUM010009440.1, on the reverse strand, counting down.
ACATCCCAGCTTCACTGAGCAACTTTCAACCTTGTTGCTGATTTTTTAAGTCTGGGAAAAGGTGGGACAAAATATCAAGAATGAAAGTTTCATTTTTACACCCAACTGTCTATAACTGAATGCCACTTTGAAGACATTTAATTTGTCATACAGAAATACAAGCTAATCAAACATGATTTAAATTTCATAATGCTCTGCTCAAAGACACGCTGTAGTCCAGGCCTATGTACATTTACTGTCAACCAATGATTAAAAATGGCTTAACGGATGATAAAATTTAATTGACTATAAATGCTTGAGTGAAGAGAATCTGCATAAGCCTTGTTTACCTTGACACATGGTTTCACAAGTGAATCTTGGACTGGTGTAAAGTACAAATATCAAAACAATTTTGTTTCTATTCTTTCTTCCCTTAAGGATGTCCTTTACACCTACTAGACTTCATATGAAATCTTTTAGCGAAAACTCTATGTCGATAATACCATCTGTTCTAGGAAAATAAAAATATTTTCAAGACGGTCATTATGGTGGCCACACTGGATTCCAAGCAGCACCAAATTATTTTAGGACCAATTAGACCTTTGGATTAATAGTTGTGTAAAGTTTTATGGCAATCCTCCAAGTAGTTTAAGATGTATATAAATAACAAATTGTTGCTAAATGACGGACATATCACAGACATTAGCCATCTCGCAAGTTTTTCTGGTCTATGCCCATTGGAGTTAGAAGCTAAAAATCTTCAAAGTGTATTCATCATACAAACAGGTATGTTAATACTGTATATACTACAATGAAATTATTCTAAGAAATACTATCATCACAAACATTTTAAAACATGTACCTTCACCAATACAAATCTCTTCGACCATAGTGAAATCATCCCAGGCTGACATTTGAAAGAAGGAATATAAAAGCAAAGTCATTATATCAATAATTTATCTCCATAAATCTTTGTACGTTATTAAAAGCGTGTGAGTGTAAGTACAGTACAATGTATATTATGACTCCAAAACAGTACAAATTTGAAATTATTCCCCTAAACAAAATTACCATGAAAAGTGCATTATCTACAACCTAGCGCTAGGGTTCAATCGGAATGGCCTTTGAGACCAGGTGACTGCAGATTGACATGATACATGGTTACTACTGACCTTTTGCACTCCAGAAAGTTCATTCATGGCTGATTTGCTTCAACCCTTCAAGTATGAAGCTAACATTTGTACTTTGAAATGGTGACCAATTACTATCTTAAGACGGCTAATGAATACCATAATACAATTACTTGAAGGAAATGCATTTATCTGAGAAGAGATACTTAAATTATTTTTCCTGTTCCTGCACAGTGCAAAAAGTGTTGTCTCTTTATTCTGTCATTAAAATGATATGACCACACCTCTGTAAAAGGGATATTTCTTGGCAACACAAAGCTCAAGTGGGCTCACCTGGCTTACATAACAGTTGATGATTTCACTAAGTAGGCTTTGCAAGAACACAAAATATATCAGTTATTTCGAGAACTTAATATCATGTCAATTTAAGTATTTTACAAAAGTATGATACAAATTCAAGGTCATCCGATCACAGCAACATCACCCATTTAACTTGTGCAAATCTTGGTCAAGACTCAGAAGATACAATTCCATATTCCAAAACTGACAAAAACTAGATAAGAATTAAGGTAACAAACTCATCAAATCAGAGGCAAGATAACTTTATTAGTGCATGAATCTTGCTAGTTATCCAACCTGCATTGCTACCAACCTCATAGCACAAAAATACTGACTGCTTGTGACAAATAGACTGATTTTCAAGAACTGATTTTAACACTTTAATGCATATGTAACTATTTACAACATCTACAACCATCAGTAAAGTAGGATAATAATTTAATTATTTGATGTCATAGATGCATTTGCTTCACTCTTGGACCTTGTAAATGCCCACTCAGAATGTACAAGAGTGCAACACACCTGCATTCAGACAAATGATGTTTATAAGAGCCTTTTCCACACCTTGTTTCTTTCAATCATTATCGATTCCAATGTAACATCTTTCATTGACAATCTGAATTTTGTGCGATTTTTTTTTTATTGAACAGTTTTCGTTTTAGCACACGAGTAATCCGTTGCGATTTTACTGTCTGGAAAAGTATGCAAAACAAATCGCGATCAACACTACCAACTAAAAGAGGAAGATCCATTAATAAAAGAAATTTAGTAAAACAAACGTCCAATCGAATTACATCAAGGTTCTCTCTGGTATTTTTAAACACAAGTTAAGGCTGTGATGTTGATGAGGAAGCATTAAGATGATGTTTATTGACTTTTTCGTGCTGTTTTATGTCATGAGTGCCTCCATACTCTTTAGCAAAATCACAGTTACACAATTTGCAAAATGCAAAGTTTTCTTCTTTACTAGATGGAGACACAAATCTAAATATGACAGCATAATTGTCCTTCCAGTTGTTTTCTTTACTTTGCTGGAGAAAATTCTGAATCTTCTGCTTACCTTTTTGACACGACTATAAGATGAGTATTACGAGATGAGACACAGTAATAGCAGGAACTAATTTGTGCAATCCAGCCTTGATTTCGAACGAACCAATCATATTTTACAACTCTGTATTCCAATATACATGTGATACATTTACTCTCACATTGAAACCGAGTGCCCGTTCTAAACAAAAAATTGCAAGGAAAGTTTTATTTTTCATTTTAAAAAATCAGGTTTATTCCAAAAAACGTACACATGTATTCAGGTCCAAAATAAGGGACAAATACAGGGAAAACGGGACACTTGGCAGCTATGAACATGTCCGAGATCCTTCTGATAGAAACTCTGACCCATGCAGACAAAGGTGAGATGTCGGTGACCTGTAAAGGCTAGTGCTTAGACCACTCTGCCACCTGCAGCCCTGTTTAAATAAAGCTTTGTATAGAAACAATTCTGTTGTGAATAGGGGTGAATAGATACATGTGCTGAGCATCGATACGATTAATGATACACAACCTACAATATGGCACATTATCCATACACATAAATACACACACTTAATAGTCTTGCCATTCTTAGAAGGTCTGTCAATGATAGGAATTGCCCTTTTACGTGATTTACTGGTTGTATTTCCTGAATGCCAATTACAGACAGCATCTATATGTCAATATTCTCATTCATGACAAGATAAAAAAATCTTTTTAAACCGACTACCTGTTTGTTGTCGATGTTCAACATTTTAGGCCATTAAAGTCTGCTCCATTTGATCAGATGCAGGACTCACAAGAGCCCCCAGACACGTATTTCGATCAAATAAATTTCTTTACTTCAAATCTCGGGTTTATTTCATTCTGATTTATTTTGTTTATCTTATTAGTGCATATGAACCCTGGACTATTCACCGTTTATATATGCTACATGTCCCAGTCATAGTAATTCAAGTGGTGTTTTTTTTTTCTTCAAGTTTTGAAGATTACTGTAAATCATGTTTTCCAAAATACAGCAGTGTTGTCATGACATATGCCATGTTTATGGCAGTATTGTCAGCATCCTGAAAATAAATTTTGCCTGTCATCAGCACAATCCAAGTTACATTTTTCGAGAAGCTCAATTGGCATCTCACTTAGAATACTGGTGTGTCCGATCTGAAATTGGAGGGGCCCCTGGCACTGGATTCTTTAGCACTGTAGTTTGCATTATTGCATGAAAGAATGCCCAAGTATTTAAAAAGAATGCTTGGGTGAGTGTGTATGATCATTTATGCATTTTCCACTGAATATGTTATGTAAAATTGACGATAAATATAATTTGCCAAAATGAACAGCTAATCTTTCAATTATGAATACATGCGAATGCGATAATATCGGCTTTTTACATATAAAAGTGAGGTCACCAGACGGTTGAGTGGCCTAAAGCACCAACTGTTGCAGGTCACTGCCATCTCACCTCTAAGTGGGTTTGAGTCTTGGGCTCAGCCAAAGTGGGTATGTGAGAAAGCTTGCCAGTAGCTACCCGTGGGTTGGTTCTTCCAGAGTTCTTCCTCCACCATTTATACTGACCACCATGCATAGCCTATAGTGTGTTGACAAATGGCGTTAAACCCCACAACAACATATGAAAGCGGAAAGTACCAGGCGTAATGAGGTTGCCATTTCTAGATCAGCTTGTTGGTGTCACAACTGTTCATTTCCAGTGTACTGGTTATTTATCTGGTTGACAAGTGACTATGTTGGTCATACGACGCATAACATTGCTCAAAACAATGAGGCCAAACTAACCTTGCTAACCGAAATGATTTCTCTTCAGCCCCATGACATGAGCTTCAGTAACAATACACAACTTCGGGATCACAAATCATGTCTACACTAGATCTAGCTTTAACGAATAACACCAATAGCATCCCCAACTTCTGGGTCATGAACAATATTGACTCACACTATTTACTGTATGCTTTCAGAATGCAGAAAATAATAACTGTTTTGGTGGTTGTTACCTATAGGCTCGTACAAAAGTAACAAACGAAAAGAGTGAAGCCAATACGCTTTGTAAGTTTTAACAAATGTAATTTATTTCCCTAGAAAACACGGTGAAAAGGAGAAAATAGGAAATAGGACTTAAGCAGCAGGGAGGGTGAACAGACCACTTGGCTAGAGACCTATTTTTGAAATTAAAGGGTTCCTACGAAGGCTGAAAAAAAGTTTTTGTCTTAATAATGAAAACTTCTCTAATTGACCAGATTTTTTCTGATTTTTTCACAATCTGGTCACTACGCGTTGGTCATTCACCCTCCCTGCTGCTATAAATTAAACAGCCAGTATAGATATTATCAATAATGAGTATTGGAGAACCACACTCAGCTAAATTAACTCGAGAGCGACTAGAGGCAATTAAAAAATATCTACCTGTTCGTGATTCTGTTAAGCAACAACTACAATCGCGTCAGGAGTCTCAGGTGGAATTTACAGAAGGTACAGAAAAATTACTTAAACCGATTGTCGAACCAACGAAGAAAATTGTTGCAGCAACTGAGGCAACACAACGAGCTCTTGCAACATTGCCTGTTGATATTGCTGGTCGTATTCAAGTTGCTCAACCACCACCACAAGCACCACAAGCAGCTCAACCACCACCACAACCACCAAGAACCAGAACTAAGATAATAGATAAATTTACGCCTGAAGGTATTGCTGCTATCAGGGACCCAACCAAATTATTTGATATTGCCGCGTTTGGATATTATGAAAGAAAAAATTATGTAAAACCAGAACATATTAAATCATTAAGCTCTGCCAATTGGATCAGGGATGTATATCGCGTCGCTACTGGTATTCCAGAAATCAGATCTAATAAAGATATTATGAGTTTTAATGAATTTGATGAGGATATACATAGATATATAAAAGAGACTGAACAAAGCAAACGATTATCACAACCATCACAATTTGAATTATCACCAGTATCATCACCAAAACTTAAATTTCCATCACCAGAGCAACCAATACCACGACTGCAACCACTACTACAACAACACAAAATACTAGAACGACAACAAGAAATACAACGACAACGAGAACAACGAAAACAACGATTACGAGAACAACAAAAAACACAAGAAGTATTTGCAATATTACAACAATCACCACAGATTAAATTATCACGATCACAACAACTACAACCAGTCCAAACAACAGGTAAGGAAGAAGAAGAAGAATTTCAAGACGATCCTGGTGCAACTGGAAGTGGTTTAGGAAGCGGTCTTATTACTTGTCCCAATAATGTCCTTGCTGATGTCGATCGACTAGAAATCCTCATTGGAGGAAAACGAGCTGGTAATAATTCCCCAGAAATCATTAATGAAGCAGCTGATATTTGTAAACGATTATTTACAGGCGGTGTTATGGATATTAATGTATATCGGTCTCTCATTAATGAAATCGTCGATGATTATCATAGTGATTAAGTATGTAATTAGTGATAAAGTCACTTAATAATAAAATGATCATACACAATACTCGTGGACCTACCATGGTCAGGGTAATAAACTCTCGATTACCAGTATACAAAACGACCTACGGAGATGGATTAGGTGATGTTGTTCAGGGTCTGTTTAGAAGAATAGCCCCAAAAGCAATACCGATTGCAAAGCAGCTAGGAATGAAAGCTATTGATGTTGTTCGTGAAAAAGGTATAGGCGCTGTTGGTAATATTGCTAGCAAAGCATTCTCAGCAATCAAAGATAGACTAGCACGATTAATACGCAGACCACAAGCGGCCCGACCTCAACCTGTGAAATTGGCTAGCACTGAAGTGATGCCAGCAAATGTTAGTAAAATAATAAATCAAGCCGCTAATCAAAAACTAGCGGAGTTGGCTGATATCCCGATGTCGGAAAAGGAAAAAAATATAACCGCTAGTCTGATAGCAGGAAGTGGTCTCACTTCCCGAAGTGGTCTTCGAGTTAGACGAAGACGATAATAATAAAGATGTTTAAGCGCATATCTGACCCCGCGTTTGACATGGATGTACCAGTACTCAAAGATGAGTCTGTGCGCGATTATCAGTATTATTCTTACGACGCACGAATTCCAGATCAACGTGGACGAATTGAACTACAAGTTCAAGATACAAGTAGATATTTCTTACCCGCTGAAGCATTTATCGAATTTGAAGGTGAAATTATAAGGACAAATGATGTCGAATACGTCGCTGATATTAGGGTTGGTTTTGTTAATAATGGTATTATGGCGTTATTTGACAGCGCTACGTACATGATTGATGGAAAAAATATTGAATCAATCCAGAAAGACGTTGATGTTGCTACAACAATACTAGACCTTGCAAGATACAGCGACGATTATTCAAGATCAGCTGGTCCATCAATGATGTTTGTCAAGGATACTTCTGACCATCCTGATAACAGAAATCAGATTATTCGACAGCCAAATGACGGAGCTCCTGCTCCTGCTCCTGCTGCTATTGAAGATCTACCTTTTCCAAATCCAGAATTTAACTTAGGATTTGCAGCGCGTCGATCAATGTTAAGAGGTGATAGGAGAAGATTTTCATGTGCAATTCCACTGTCACATATTTTTGGATTTTGTAGAAATGTCAGAAAAGTCATTTTCGGAGCCAAACATACGGTTGTACTTGTACGAAAAGGCGATGATAATGATGCATTATGGAGACCTATTGGTGATATTGGTAAAGTAATACTAACAAAACTTTCCCTGTGGATGCCAGTGATGACTCCGTCAATATCTGAAGAAGACCGGTTGTTATCTTTTATGAGTCAAGGCGGTAAATCAACGTTATCATGGTTAACGATGACCACAGATGCTGTTCAGAGTGCAATTGATGGTTTATTTACATGGCAGATAGCTTCTCAGCAAGGTGTTTCTGCACCAAGACATATATTTATCGCGTTTCAAAATACTGCACGAGTAAACTCTCAAACACATAGTCATATGATATTTGACCAACTCGGTGTTTCTGAGGTTTCATTAAGGATAAATGGACATCAAGAACCATCCGAAGATATATTACTGAGTTTTGAAAATAATCATGTAGCACGTGCATATCATCATCTTATGTCGTTCATGGGACGTGATCAAAATATTGATACTGGTTTACAAATATCGCAGCTAGATTTTACAACGCTGTATCCGATTTGTTACTTTTCTCTAGAACATTTAGATTTAAGCAGACAATCTGTTGTAGATATACATTTTCGAGCTCGTGTAACAATAGGAGCTATTGCTAATTACAGAGCAATTGCTGTTATACTCAGCGATAAATCGATGTTACTCGAGGGTGTTGGTGGACGAATGAGAGTTATTGATGCTCCAGTAGAAAACATGTAATTAGATCATCCATAATAATTATAATGTCATATCATCACGTTAGTGTGAGTCTGACTCCTGGTCAGATTAAAAAACTGCAATCAGCATCAAAAAATAACTATGGAATAAAAATATCTCTAAAGCGAGAACAAATGACCGGTGCAAATAAACTATCGTTGACCGAGCGTCAGTTCAAAAACTTCAATGACGCTAAAAAATCAAATAAAGGCGTCAAACTTAATCTTTCTGCGGGCGCCATCAAAGATATTGCTAAATCGGGTGGTATATTTCCACTTCTCGCAGCTATACCAGCATTAATAGCAGCTGCAGCCCCAGCTGTTGCAAAAGCAGCTGCGTTAGGTGCTGTTGGAACAGCTGCTGGAATGGCGTTAAAGAAAGCAACCGGACAGGGAATCAAAAAAAAGGGAAAAGGTTTAAGATTACCAGGAACCCCGTATTCATACGGAAAGGGTCTAAGATTACCAGGGACCCCGTATTCATACGGAAAGGGTCTAAGACTTCCCGGGACAGTTTACTAATATCACCCATGTCCAATTTTGATTTACTTAATGCTGCTAAGCAATTAAAAATAAAAAATTTCAGAGGTATTTTTATGCGCGATCAATTACCAAAAAAACCAAACAATATTGAAACCGGTATCATCAATCTCGATAAAAACTCTGGCCCAGGCACGCACTGGGTCGCATATGCAATTGATACACGTGGAATTATTTATTTCGATTCGTATGGATTAGCACCACCAAAAGAATTTTAGAGTACGTTACCGGCGATATTCCAATCTGGTATTCAACGCTACCAACACAAAAAATAACTGATCCTCCAATATGCGGTCGTGAAACCCTCGCTGTGCTTGATGCTGTATCAAAATCAACAGCACCGCCTCATAAAGTCGTGCACGCGTTCACTACGCTACGTCATAATACTTAAACTGATATCAGTAAATATAATGGTAGATATTTACGGAAGATCCTCAGGTAAAGCTCAGAAGGTCGATTTATCTAAATATGCAACCTTGATCAGCTCAGAAATGAAATCGATGATTTATTAAATATCACAAGTGTGGATCAAAATGAAGTCGTCGTTTTTCAGGACAAACAAGGACGATTAAAAACGAGTAACATACAACTACTAGATGTTCTTATACGAATTCCCAACGCGGTTGTTAATAATGTCGTTACTTTCACTGATCAGGGTAAAATACAGGATTCCGGTAAGTCGGTTAACGATTATGTTAAGAAAACTGGTGATGTATTTACCGGTGACATTATTATGTCAAGAAGAAAAATTACGTATCTTGGAGATCCAATCGCAGATACAGACGCAGCAACAAAAATATACGTCGATGATCAAGAATCCAAATACGTGTCAGTGCGCGGTGGTATAATGCGTGCATTTCTCGACATGAATAATAATGGTATTAATAATCTCAGAACACCAGAAACAGATTTAGACGCCGCAACTAAAAAATACGTCGATGATAAGGAAATTCCAATAATGACTTCGTTAACGACAATCAGTGATGGAATTGCTACATTTAGAACTGATTATTTTAATCATGTACAAACATTTCTAAATTTTCGTAGAAATGTAAACAGATCTATTAATGACTTTTTTGGAACTCCACCAACTGTTATTATTAATCTCGCTGACATTAACACAAGACTCAACGATATCATTAGTGGTATTCCTAATATTATTCAAAAAACTAATCTCGTTAAAATTCCACACGGACGAGCTAACAATATCGTGTACACAGTCGCATCAGGAAAAGCAACATGGTCGCAGGAAAATAACACTTTTAAACACACTGCAGAGGTTACTGGTGTATATAGATTATCGGTGTTTAGCAGTGCAAAGTTTAGTATATTTACCACATTTCCATGGCGTCATTCAACCGATGATTTTTCTGGAATTGTGTCTATAGTGTTAAACAAAGATGTCGAGGAAACGTTTATGCTGATAGCGGATGATAAAAAGTTAACCGCAGCGACTTATTGGTGGTGTATTGAGTTTGTAGCTGAAACTCCTCAATTAGATAATTATAATGAATCAAGAGTCATTTATCGATGTTCAACGTCACAGATACACTCAAGTATGTGAGTGTCAAACCAAACTAAAAAATATCGTCGACGATTACACGATAAAGGTAAAAAAATATCGTCGACGTATGGTTGTTATTGATATAATGGTATACTCGGTTTCTGCTGTTATTGCTGGAAGTGGATTATTACTATCAACAATAACGATGACAGCGCCTGCAGTTGTAACAATTATAGTTTCAACGGCAACAACATGTGTAGGTATTTTCAGTATTATCTCTAAGAAAATATCTACGTGTACAAATGATAAACTAAACGAGTACATAATGAAATTGCACACAGCAACAGCCGCCTACACTAAATTATGCTCGTATATTTCAGCGTATCTCAGTGATGGTAAAATATCCGATGAGGAGTTCGTAACGATAATGAAAACCTACGATGAAGCATTCATAATCGCTAGTGACAATAACGGAGAGATGGAGAATTAAATAATAACGATAATAATAATGTCATCGTTAGAATTACTTCAGCAGATCGTAGCTAATACAACGCCGTCAAAAACTACTATGATATCATTAAGTTCAACCAATCCTGAATTTAGCGTTAACTTTCCAACCGCAATTCCAGCAAAGGAAATAGCATTAGCGCAATTACGAGTTTATCATAGCTGGCCTAATATTAGATCAAAACCGTTTGGTGGACAACAACCAAATAATTCACTGATATTTGCAAATAAAAATAAACCAGATGGAACACCTGATTGGCAAGTTGTTGGAATTTCAACGGGCAGGTATCAAATAGAACAGATTAATGATGAGTTTCAACGCAAAATTAAATCTATCACAGGGAAAGAATCTAAAATGGCGATCACTGTTTATGAACCAACACTATCAGCGGTGATTGAAATAAATTCTCCTGATTACCTCGTAGACATTTATCAAAGTTCGATTAGATCCGTGTTAGGATGGCCTGATGTTCCACCGGTTTATCAAGGACCACTAGAACCACAACGATCTGATTTCGTCACTGATAAAAGAATATATATACAACTTCCAGAATATCGAAAAGAAGAGGAGGCTTATCCATGGCAAAAATATTTAGGCGATGAAAGAATTATACATTATATAGACAGATTAGAAACATATTTTACAAGTACAATTGAAGGTAAAAAAGGTAAAATAATAATACTTGATATTGATTTAATAAATTCATATGCTAATACAATTAAATCTGAACATGAACGTGTATTTAATAATCTACGAAATTTATTTTCAAGCATTAATGTTTATTACAGCGATGATTTAAAAAAATCAAATAATTGCCTCAATACAACATTTGAATCAAGTTGCTTCAGACCTAGAGTTTATGAATAATATTATTGATAACAGAGAAAAATATTTATATAAACCAGCAACAGACAGATATGTAGTAAATTATATAGTTACTGAAGACGATCCAATTCAGCGTGTTCCACTCAATCATTTGTTTACAACAGTATTTCTTAAACATTTCAGAATTACAAGAGAACAGTTACCAACATTTATAATTCCGGGATTTAACTCTGAAGAGCTAAAGAAATCAGTTAATGATTTTATTGATGAACAGTTTAAAAAAATATGTGATTCATGGAGAAAAATAGCCCCACCACCGGTTATACTAAAACACAATAACAATCCCTTTGGTGCCGGACGTCATATATCGCCAGGCATTGTAAATATAACAACAACAATTGCAGTCAATCTGGTATGTGATGTTATTGAAGGTAGCTATCAGGTAGATCTTTCTAAGTCTAGCCAGGCCCAGCAAGGGTACATATTATTCAGTTTTAGCCCGTTGGCACCTCCCGGTTGGTTAATTGTATCAGAGCCAATTAACCCCGTGTACCTACGAGTTCATAATCCGTTATTATCAAGGATACACTTTAAACTTACAGACCAAAGCAATCGTATTCTGGACACAAGAAATGAAGAACTAAATATTAATCTATATATACGCTCATAGAGCGTTCTCATAATACGTTTTTATCATAACAAAAAAAAAACAATATCGGGTCAGAATAGTTGTTTGTTATTCTGATAAAAGATAAAATAGTTATTGTGTCATTCTGATACTTGTTTGCAGAAAGTGGATGATATCACAAAACACAGACATAATAGAGAGAGGGTCTAAATTGTAACACTTGGCAGGTCTCTATATACATTTCTCTCAAAAACGCGGATAAAAATTATTTTTTTCACTGTAATTGATTATATAATGAAGCGCGATAACTCTGCTCTGTCTCTGTGTAGAGCAATAAACGATTATCTTCTTTGTAATACATGTTATCTATAGAGGTTTCAGTCCCTACGGACACGATATATATCGTTTTTCGTTAATTATTTAGTGATCTATCTGTTTTCTGTAAGCATCGCTGTTAGTGAAGCAGCAATTTGTAACAGAGAGGAATAATTTAACTCTAATAACCTTAAACTCACGTCAGTTTTACATACCAAGTACGTAGAGTTATTTTTAGCTCTAACGTACTTTGACCTTAACGAACGATAACTCATATATGGATTATTTTATTAATTTTGAAAAATTAAAGTAAATTCACGCTACATTAGTAATACAAATCCTGTGAGACAGCGCAAATATTTTATATATACTAAATTCAACTGTATTATTGATAAGAGAACCATGGCCGAAATGGTAAGACGGTTGGACGTAGATCGAAGCTCTACAGACTCTCGCGTGTTCGAGTCTCCAAAAATGCTAAAGATATTATCTTGCATTTGGCGACTGATGCTATTTAGTTGGGGGAACCCGGAGCATTTCCTCGAAATCCACAACAGACAAAATACACTCTCCTATCATACACCCTTGAGGGGTGTACCTTTTACACTCCCCGGCGTTTTGTATGGGGGGAGAGTGTACAAAATCTGTTGGACGTAGACAAGATTTCCCCGTCATCACCATTTGTATATATTTCATAACCATACAATCATATATCATTAGGATAAGTTTATGTTTGTGCCGTCCAAAATCAAAATCAAAATCATAAACCATCTGTATATATTTCATAACCATATAATATATGTTGTGCTGAAATCAAAATCATAAACCATCTGTATATATTTCATAACCATATATCACACAAAAACAGCTCCCTGACAAAAAAAAAGTCATGGGAGCTAATATTTTTTTTTATATTAAATATATAAATATATATATAATGAACCATGAAAACATTAATGATATTATCTGTGCTATTAAAAAACTAAAACATAACGGAATAAAAATATCTGATAATCTCGACCCTCAGAAAATTATGTGCGATTTTGAATCACTGCAACAGAGAAAATTTGATAATAAATATACACTACCTTCAAACTACAGATTTATAAAATTAATTTATCAATCTATGCTTGAATCACTAGCTATGGTAAACGACGATCAGGTAAAGCTATTTGCACCTCTTGTACAGTCAATCGAAAAAGTTAAATCCGAACTGTCTCACGAGTACGAAAGAAAAAAGATCGTGGACAATCGTGTAATGCAATTAAGAAAGATTATGCTATCTGATTCTGTCAAAAATGATAATGACGCTGAGAGCAGAGACGGTGAACGTGGACCCTTGACTGTAATTATGGCTAAACAAAAGCCTTGGCAAAATTGACAGTAGAACTATCTGTTTTTCGTTAGGAAGACAGAGTTAGATATATTCAAATATTATCTGCTGATCGTATTTGAATGAAAATGCAGATCTAATAATATTATCTGCAACACGTTTTACTGAAGCAGGATTGATGCTAAAATGTTTTGCAGCCGCATTAATTGATGGGAAAGTTATTTCCTGTCCTGTCTGTATATTTACAGACCTAATAACTCTTGCGTCCTTACAATGATTATTAACGCCATTTTTTCCACGTGCAGAATTCTGACTAGGTGTAATAGTTTGCAGGTTAGATAGATTATTATTTTGGGGATCTCCATCAATATGATCAACTACAAGTCCATTTTCAACTACTCCACGAAAACATTCGAGTATGAATATATGAGATAGATATTTTTCCCCCCAGCGGTAAATCTAAAATAACCAGCATTATCAAGATTACCGACTGGTTTTTTCAATCTGCAGTGTCTGATTACACCATCTCGGGATGCTTCATAATTTTTAATGGTTGGATGTTTAACAAATTCGTGTTTCTCATTGTACTCAATCTTCAATTTTCTTATAATATCATTGTCGATCGTTTCATCATGAGTCTGATTTGTCTGAGTCATTTTATATAATAATATTATTTGTTTAAATCATTATTCTGAAATCTGGTCAGATAATCCTCTACGGTTTTTATAGGAGATTTACCTGACAAGGTATTTTTTTTGTCATAATATCGTTTTAATTCCCTGTATTTTTTTCCGCCACATTTTAGACATAACTGTGTTTTTCCTCTGACTCCAACACCGCATTGCACACATGGTTTTGGTCCCGTACTTCCATTTTTGATACTTTGCATGTGATTTCCGCAGTATTCATTTATACATGGTTTATCACAATAAGAGATATGACCAAGTTTAAGCCAAATACACTTGTTCCTGGTTTCAATCATATATATATATACTAAAATTTTAATTTAAATATTTGTTTTAATTATATGGAGGAATTATCCGTTATTGAACCTTCCCCTGCTAGATTTGACCTTGACAGACTACCAGAATATAAATTTAGTGTTTCGATGCAAGATCTAGCTTTAACAAATGCGGATATAGCTAAATGTATCCGTGAAGCCAAAAGGGAATTTCGTGACGATGGTGCTGCTCATGTATGGTCAACTTTCAGGATAGGACATATTGTTAATATGATGAACGACAAACGAGGAAAAGTAATTATTAATCACGTTGATAATCAAAAATATTTTATTTTAATAAAATTTATTGTAAATACAGAAGAAGATATTTGGATTATTCGTGACAAGCGCGATCCCGTCCGCGTGCAGTCCGGGGGTAATATTGTTCTCTTAAATAACAGATCCAAACCTGGAATACTTACTGGTGTTGATAAACCTTACTATGTACAAAGTTATCCAGCGACTGCAGTTGTCTATGGAATATATTTGCTGAATGATAAACCTGACGTCGGGGATCTAAAGCCTATGAGATTGTCAGAGTCAAGAATAAACTGTGTAGCTGAACGAGTTACAGAACATTTCATAAACGCGATACGTGGTAATGGTTTAACAGATTTACGACGTAAAAAAATAAATACATGGGCAGAATCAGTTAAAGATACCGGAGCGTCTATCAAAGATGTCGCTGAGCTAGAAAAGAAATTAAAATTCCCAATAACAGTAAAAACGCTGACAGGAGAGATTTTATATAAATCGAAATATGAATCAAGAGGAGCTCCTATAGATATTATTGATCATAATTCGCATGCATGGACCTCAGCAGTAACAATATTTCCACGAGATAGAACGGTTAAATTTTATGATGGATATATATTTGATTTTATCAAAAATATCAGCAAAAGTGACCCTGTATCCGTTTGATTATTTCAAAGTTCAGAATATGATCATTACGATCAGTTTGTACGGCCTAATGGTGATATTTACCGTCCAGAATCTCTTAATGTAGAAATGGAACATCTTGCACTGAAATATACTTCAGACGATGTCAAAGTTAGACAATTATTAGATAATTGTTTTACAGTTCCATCCGTAGTGGCTCATTTCGCTCAGGAGAAAAATTTATGGAAACCAACACGATCGAAATTTCTTGAAGATATTCATAAAAGCTGCGTAGAATATGGACACGGGGGATTATGGAATACTAAATATAAGTGTAATGACGTTATATCTGTTGATATGGTAGCGTGTTATCCTGGAAGTTTTCTTGGATACGGAGAATGTTCTGAATACTTTAAGAGATTCGGACATCCATCACACGAGATGACCAGGTTTGCGATAAACGGACATTTACCAGATTTTGACTTAACCGGATTTGCTCATGTAGAATCATTCGAGTTTGCAGAAAATCTCCAGCTGATTACTTATGCTTGGTTTGGAAGACATTTGTCAGAAAAATGTTGGGTTCCAATAGTACTATTGCGATATATGTTTGATGTTGGAATTTTAACATTATTGAAGGTGAGTGAGGCGATTATATCGTATAGTCCACAGAAGCAAGTTTGGTTACCAGAACCGGACAGATTTAATATCGATGATACCAGGAAAGAATTCCCTGATATTGATGAAGATCATATCATTAAAATAAATAAATGCAGGAACGAGCATGATGAAAAATTTGCAAAAGATCTTGGTAGAAAGATAATCGGTAAGTTTACTCAAGAAGGATCACATGATCATAAACGAACGTGTACAAGATTGATTATGGACGATGCTGAACTAGATTTTATAATCGCTGATACGATGGAGAAAAATATGTTTATAAACAGATGTAATGCTTATTTATCAGATGGAACAAAACTAGGTACCATTGTGAGCTATACTGATGGCGAGTCACCGCAGTTTACTCATCTAAGATCTTCGATGCTAGCGTACGTTTCGATAAATCTATTATCGATGATAAATAAATTTCCTCGTTACGCTGTTAGAGTCGCTACGGATTCATTTTATGTACATAAAAAATATAAAGATTTATTAAAACTCGGTAATGGTGAATGGGGAACATGGAGGATAAAACAAGAAAATATACTTAGTTATTCTGAATCTGCCGATGTTGAAATTGCGGAGACATATTATAAAAATAATAATCAAATATCAAAATCATCTGCACCATCTGTGTATGATCCTGTATCTAGGTATAAGACCGTTTATCTTAATGGGTGTGGTGGTTCAGGTAAAACAACTCGTGCGATTAGTTTGTTTATAAATAATACATCAGATATGATTGTTTTAACACCCACACATAAACTCGCCAGAGAGATAAAAGAGCGAGGAGTAAAATCGTGTACTTATCATAGTTTCTTTAGATGGTGTGGAGACACATGGACTCCTGAACGAATGGGTGAGAAATATATACCTAAATATATTATATGGGACGAGATATGCACGGTGTCGTTAGAAATATTAAAAACATTTCTCGATTGGCTATTAACAAAGAATACTGCTGTAATAATGTGTGGTGATCATGGTCAACCACCACCTTTTATTGGTCAGTCTCCACATGAATGGCTGAAGAATAACGTCGATTATTATGAAGAAATAAATAATGACCATAGAGCTATTGATGAACCGCTGAAGGAATTTAAAAGGTTAATCAGACTTCAGCCAGACAGAGTACAATGTGGGATAATGCGAGGAGTAATTCCAGAGACTTCTATGAATAATTTTCTAAATTTATGGAATCCCGCTGATTTAATAGTTGCAAGTAGAAAGATAGTTCGTGATGAACTACAGGATAAATTATTTACGTTACATAAAGAAAAGTTTTCAGATCTACCGGTACCATTATGTTATCGCCCCTCAGATACTCGACGACAGAATATTGATGTTGAAATTCCTGGTGGTGGAATACAGAATCTTGTCTTGAATGATATTATTTTAGTCGATATTAATGTCGTTGAGAATGCGCTGAGTATGAATAAATCACCGTGGATGTTAGGATATGCTATAACTATTCACTCATCACAGGGGTTAACTATTTCTGATACAAATATCTGGATTATAGATGATCGGATTGAATGGTCGAATTTAGTTTATCTCGCAGTTTCTAGGGTCAGAAGAATATCTCAACTACATAGGGTTATTATGAATTTTATAGAAAATAATGATCAAACTGTTAATAATGACGTAATAAGAAAAAACTATCTGGTTATAAGCAGTGTGACAAAAAAAATAATCGTGACTTTGATATTGATACTGAATTTATTATAAAACTAAAACAACTACAGAATAATAATTGTGCAAGCTGTAACTGTAATATGTTATGGCAATATTCGAATAATAATCCAAGACAATTTACCGTAGACAGAATTAATAGTGATCTTGGTCATACACGTGAAAATGTGATGCTGACCTGTCTTGAATGTAATCGACGCCGGGGCGCTAATTTACATAAGTGAACGTGGTGGTAATTGTGTATCTGCAGGAATTATTTGCAATTGTTCACGTACAAATCCACGTTGAGGGGCTGTAGAATCTAGTCTGTATATTGGAGGTCGACCAGTGGATCTAACCACGCTAGAAATTTTATGTGTAGTCACGCTCCAGATAGGATCGGTTGCTTTTTTTACCATCTTCAAGTTCGCCAGGTTCATATAAATATCTAACTGTAACATTACCTAATACTGGTTGAGAGAAAGTTTCACGTCGTATTGGTATAAATTTTTTTTTGATCGCATTAGAAGGTTTCATGGAAGTTGCACGAGTAATTTCATTATTCAACGCAGCTATCACACTCGGTAATCTTGCAACCCATTCACGAGATCTATCCTTGAGGTCAGTAGATATTTCCTTTGCATATTGGTATCCAAATAACCGCTCAGCAAGTGTTCTATTAAATCGTTCAACGATTGCCTGATCACGATGAATTTCAGTATATCCTCGTCTGATTTTAACGTTATGTTTCTTCATCAACGATGATACTACTCCAAGAAATTCTTTACCAGGATCAACTTGTAATAACCGTGGCCATCGTAGACCACCACGTTGATAAATGCGCTCAAACGCAGATGCAACTTCAGATGCTGTCTTTGTTGATAATGGCTCCGCTTCTTTATATCTACTCGCAACATCAACGACAGTTAACGCGTATCTATACGTGTATTGACGTCTACGTGTTTTAATGGTATCGTGTGGTAAAAACAGTATATCCGCTTGATGAACTTCATTAGGAACGCTAACATCAAAATGCGCATACTGAATTATTTTAGGTGGACTTAGGAAGATTTGCCATATTGCCTGTCGTGCTAACCATGATGCAGCAACATCACGTGAAACTTTTGCTGCTTCGGCGAGTTTACTAATCGCTGCTTTACCTCTCCAGAATCCTCTCGGGGAATAATAAACAGATTCCATTATGATAGTTATATAATTAATTGCCAGCCCCTAGCACTAGTTTACCTTTCATAGCAGTTTTTACTAGAAAACTAGCGAGAGATTCTCTGAGAGATTTATTAGGTATAGAATTTAACGCGTGAATCAATTTCACATCTGCGAGATGTCGTTGTTGCAAATCTTTACTTTTATACGCGACATCATGAACGTGACACGCTTGATCAATCTTATTTACTGGATACTCTCCTGGTTTTGGTTGATCTTGGTTATCGAGTCTGATATCGAGACGAGTTCCAGGACCACAATAAATATATAAGGATAAATGTTTCTCACCGGGGTATTTAGCCCATGGAGTTCCTGGTAATTTTCCTAAAGAAGCAGCGATATCACCCCCACCTGTCTTTGTTGGAATAAATTTATATTTCTTGGTGCCACATTTCACACACTTACCTGTAAGTGCTCGTCTTTTATTTTTTGTTGTTATTGTCGTTAATTCAGTAGTAGGTGTAGATGCTCTGCATCGAACACAATATAAACTCATATTATTAATTATATGGATATAATTGACTTTTCAGCGACACGAAAACAAGAACCAGTAAAACACCATCCAGCGCTTCCGAATTCTATCCGAATGATTATAATATGTCCATCTGGAAGTGGGAAGACGCAATTACTGCTTAATCTAATAATGCGATGGATGAAGTGGGATAAATTATATTTAATAGCGCCATCTGTAGATGATCAGCGATGTTAAGAAGTACTTAAAGATTTTAATCAAAACGCAAAATTGTTGCATGAAGACAGTGAAGTCATAGACTTTATTACTGATATTGATGAAGCGCCATCCGTAGATGATCTGGATGGATTCATTAATAATTTAGTAGTGTATGATGATGTCATGCTGGACAAACAATCCAATCCAGCTCGGATATTTTCACGAGGTAGTCACAAAAACACAGACGTGATTTATGTTACACAGCGTTATACACAAATTCCAAAAGTGATCAGGGATAACTGTAACATTTTAGTTGTGTTCAACGGAGTTGATAATCATACGCTGCAAAATATTTATTATACTTGGTGTTCTGGGGACATGGACATGAACAAATTTAAAAATTTCTTTTCAAAAGCACAA
The DNA here is from genome assembly GCA_016617855.1 of Megalonaias nervosa. Classification (NCBI taxonomy): domain Eukaryota; kingdom Metazoa; phylum Mollusca; class Bivalvia; order Unionida; family Unionidae; genus Megalonaias; species Megalonaias nervosa. Next base: position 49,949 of record JAECUM010009440.1, on the reverse strand, counting down.
GCTGCTCCCTTTGGTTTTGTAACAATAAATTTACATGATCCGAGGTCAAGATATCGTAACGGACTTGATACAATTTTTGGATAAAAACCATAGCAGCAGGGAGGGTGAATGACCAACGCGTAGTGACCAGATTGTGAAAAAATCAGAAAAAATCTGGTCAATTAGAGAAGTTTTCATTATTAAGACAAAAACTTTTTTTTCAGCCTTCGTAGGAACCCTTTAATTTCAAAAATAGGTCTCTAGCCAAGTGGTCTGTTCACCCTCCCTGCTACTTACAATAAGTGAAGATAATCCAAAAATTAATCCTAAAATTGAAAACTATAAGTCCTATCACTAAACAGTTCTAATTGAATCCAGGTTCGAATCTAGACGAGGTTCTAAGCTGGCGGATGACGACGTCAGGTGAAGTCTTTATACGAATGTCAACAGGTCCTTGTTGAACCACAACCATAATGTTCCAATTTAGAATAAATTCCCACTGAATGTCTTTGTCCTCAAACTTTTATACAATAGAAGCTCTTGTGTAGTTTTCTAGAGAATAAATTATTATATTCTAAAAAATAGATGAACTTCTAAACAAGCTGTCATCTACGATAAAACACCTCGAGCTCTGGGTGTAAAAATACGACCCTTTACGACACCTACAGAAATATACCTTTCTGCTTCAAGGTATATTATACGACGGACTCTTTCACGGAGATGTGAATATTTTAAACCGAACTAAGACGTCATTTCAGACGCGGATAATGGAACACAAGGTCATTTAATCATCAAATAGCGCATTAAAGAATGCAATTTTACACGTGGGCCAGAAAATGACCTTGGTAATAGCCATTCGTTTTCACCTGATATTTACGAAATCTAAGAACCAAGTGAACTAAAACTAGTGCTTACGCGAGTCTTTCTACATTTTATATAAACAAAATATCTCTTTCAAAAATATCAAATCCCGTGAAAATAGTCATTACAATAAAATGTAATGATACAAAAATAAAATTAAAAGAATTTAAAATTAACACACAAATAATTAAATTACATATTCGTAACAGTGGTTCAAAAACATTTTAAATTCCTGTATTTGAAAACAAACAGGGAAGATAAATTTGCTCCCCCCCCCCCATCGTAACAAGGTTACCGTTAGCTCCTATGATGATGTGCTGCCATGAAGTAAACATTTATTTTTCTAACACTACTGGAAATTTTTATTAAATAAAGACGAAAGTTTAAATCTAATCTGCTGTAGATTTGTAATTGACAACTTACATTTGTATGGTACAATCCATATTTTGTTGATCTATATAACATTGGCAACAAACACACGTACCACATTTTTCACTACAATATTGTCGCCAGTAGCACATGGATGTATAGTTGTTGTTTAGATTGTACATGTACATGTCCTTAAATTGGCATAGATTATGGACTGCATGAGAAAACTATCAAGACTATCGGATCAGCACTGTTAGACTTGTAGTCTTTCCCTTGCTCTGTCATTTTCACCATTGCTGACTGACAATGTGTAACGAAGTACTTCGAACGATTAACATGGAATGCAAGCATCCGGGTACCGTGGGTCGTCGGTAAAAGTGACGACCCAGAGTACTCGGTTGTAAATGGAAGAATAGACTGGTTCACAATCTCGATACCTCAAGAATATTTTCTATCAAAGGCTCAAAGGCTCGAGCACGTTCCGTTTTTATGAGACGTTAGAAATGATGACATTCCAGAACCAAAAAGAAATGATTGTAACATATGAATCAAAACGTAAAGAAAGACAGCTGGAAAAGATAGAATAATAGTCAAGCGGTTTACATTGTGCTGTGCGGTAAACTATCTCCATTTAAGGATTTATTATAAGAAGACTTACTCTTAATTCAGAATATTAGTACTTTATAGGAGAAAAATATGGAAAAATACTATTTTCATGTGTCTCCAATTTTGCGCTTGCAAAAAGGCAAGACAAAAAAAAATGTCCAGTTGCATGAGGTACTAAAGAAAACTTAAGATGTATTAATATTTTACTGAATCTTATGGGAACTCTGCTGACCACTTTGGTGTTTGGCGTTTTATGGCACAGCAACGCAATAAGTTATTCTGTGCCGAGGCAACTAGAGTAAACTGTCTTGCCCAAGGATACACCATTGTAGCAGACTCAAGCTGATCCGAACCTCGAACCACGACGGCTCTTCACTGACGACTGCGTCTTGCTTCCTATACACGTGATGCCTCAGATTACTATCGTCTTCCATCTTTACTAAAAGTACGAAATCTCCGTACGTTTTTGCTATCATGCACCGCGCCGATGTGAAGCTATCAATTAATCACTGTAATTTATGTGGAAGTTCCAAACAGTATGTTATGGCAATTACATCGCTGTTGTGTGAAAGCCTTCATCGACTGACCAGTAATGAGACAGATTTAATACATTCGGACCACCTTTGTTATTTCTGCGAGACACAAGTATACTTCGGCATTTGCTTGCCGATATAGACCTTGTTCCTGATAATCAAGACCCTTGCCTCCATTAGCTGCTTCTCACGCCATGCAAAAACTTAAAGCCGAGTCGGGTTAACTCTTCTTCCCTGAGCCTACATGGAGGTATGAACAGCTTTAGTTAAAATACTTTCGTAGATAAAATGAATATATTTCTTGCTTACATCGGTAACGTTGAGTAGACTTTGCGATTTGATTTTTATACACAATTTAAACACTGCTATTTTCACTCAAATATGTTAAATCACGAAGAGAGAGGATACGGTTATATCTAAACATTTAATAGAAGGCAATACTGTCAACATGAAAAATATAGCACAAAGCTTACATCATGATGGGTTCATCAGTATTCCGAGGAATTAATGCGGGATCAAATCTAAATATGTTAAAAAATAGTATGCAAAAAAGACTTAAGATTTTAAGTAACAAGACTGATATCATCCAATGTTTTTGAAAAAGATATTTACAGATCATATTTAATAATGATAAACATGGGGATGAGCATTATACATTCAGATAGGAAGATTATTCAAATAGACTGAGTACATTAAGTGTAATACGATTATTCAAACAGAATGAAGAATGATTACATTAAGTGGAGGAAGATTATTCAAGCAGAATGAATACATAAAGTGTAGTAAGATTAGTCAAACGGTGCAAAGAATGAATACATTAAGTGTATAATGATAATTCGAACATTATGAAACATTAAGTATAGCAAGATTATTCAAACAGTATGAATACATTAATCCGGTTCTACGATACTGGTTGAAATGTTTTTACCGAACAATAGTTACTTCAGGATGATAGTGCAAGTATTTGCCAGAATGCTGATACAGGGGAAGTAAGTATGTATGTGTAAGGGGAAGTAAATGTGTATGCTTATGTGAACGAAGTTTTTCCAAGGGTGAATTTATTAATAAGATACTCATTGATTTTCATAGGAATGACAACAAAACTGAGGAGCTAAGCTCATGTTTGAGACAGTGAAGGATACAAAGGATTCATTTCTGGGGAAATGCAGAGCTGAAACGGTGAGTAAATACACTTTGTTGCGAAAAGGTAGCCAATTATATGTCTACTGTGACTGTAGATATTTGGCATATCAAGTACAATAATGATAGTGCTCTTGTATAAAGTGACGATAATTAAATTGGTCTGACTATTACATTAAGATCAGATTACAATATGAATGTCATTTAATTCAAATGTATTTACCATGTCACTTGTCATATCAATGAAGTATTCTATGAGTACATTCAAAACTGCATTATCTCTACAATATATACGTAGAGTGTGGTTCAGTTAGTCTTATGGGTAATTTTATTTCCAGCACCAGTCACAAATTAACTGACACAAAAAATAATTAGTTACATCTTATTTTAATTCGCAAAGATACAATTCTTTCAGCAATGTTAATTTTTGTAAAGATACCACCTAATCATATATCTCTTACTCTGTGTCGAGTATTTCCTTAATTGACCACATCATTACTGACCAGTTACAAATGGATACGGTCAAATAGGCTATAACGACTGATGATGACACACTAAAATTCTCTGACCGCAGGCCTATATTTGAATCTTCTGAATTTCTATTTTACATAATCAGGGACTTGAATTTCAATCTTTTCAAGTTCAATTGGGCTAGATTTGACTCTTGGATACGGGAATTAGATAACAAGATAGTGTCTCTCAAATCTTGTATAGGGAACAACGGTGAGACGACAGGTATGTTGCATTGCATAGCAAAGTCATTATTGCTTCGTACATTGCATTTAAAATGGCCGCTCCAGTTTAAAGTTAAACCCTTTTCATAGCCCGTCTGGAAAACTGAGGTAAATGACAGAGAGAACTAGTTGCCAAACATTAATCCATTCTTCGTTTCTAATACTGATGAAACATCAGCCTTAAGAAGAAGTCATACGAAAAGTCTTATCAGATTAACAAAAGAAAGGAAATGAATACTTTGATAAGTATGAAATGTAGTAATAATATTTCTTTGGATCCAGCAGATATTGTAGATCAGTGGTCATCGATTTGATAAAATCATGATGACAATTTTTTTTTGCACTCACCTTCATACTTAGATCTGCTTTTGATTTTGTTTTATTTTCCAAACTTCGAGTACAACGAACACAAAGAATCATGACTTTCAAAGAACGAGCACTGACAATGTTAATGTCGAGATTTTATAATTTTATTACATATGTTTTCCATGCGTAATATTTACATGAAATGGAACATTGGCACTAGTTGTCTCAACGTAGGCGGAAAAAAAAAAAAAAACATGATCTCGTTTGTACAATAAGCACCTATTGTCAAATTGTTCTCATCTGCATTTTCATAAGTGATATATTCTTCTACATCAAATCGTTTTAAACATATATAAAAAATGGTCTTTCTTGTTACGTTTCCCAGGTATTGAATATATTTCAATCAATGTTTATATTAAACAGCACGTCTGTATTGGGAAGAGGGCGCAGTATTGTTTAAGATGGGGTTGTCGGTTGAGGTGGGCTTGAACCACCCTTTAGTTTATTTCCTCCATTTCTCACAGGAAACAGTGAAAAGTAAACTTGTTAGTTAGAACCAGTCATTTACAACACCTGTAAAGACTGAACATTCACGGTAGCAACTCATAAGCACACCTCTCCTTTCGTGCGAGATAATTTATTTCATGTTTTTTAGACCAGTTGTTGCTAAAGATATCTTAGGGAAAGATATTTACTAGAGATGGCAAAGTTCGTCAGTGGGAGAAACGACGCTGTAGTTGTTCTTGTTTTGGGGTTTAACGCCATTTCTCAGCTTATCTGGCGGCCAGTATAACTGGTGGAGAACGAACACTGGAAAACTCCGGTGTGAACCACCAACGCACGTGAAGCTACAGGCACTTTTCTAACATACCGATGTTGGCCGAGCCTGAGACTTGAACCAACGTTGACAGAGGTGCAATAACAGTGATCGGTGAAGGCGAGCTCTTTAGACCACTTGGCCAAACGGGGCACCAAGAGAAAGGTAATCTCATTTGAAACGCAGCTGCATGGAATACGATAAATATGATATTGTTTTTCCGTTGCTTTTGTCATGCATCACTAAGTTCAAAAAAACAATATTTCTAATTTGTTTCATCGCAAACAGTACAAAGCTTAATATCTGAGTAACAATCAATACCTCATTTTGATTCGTATCCACACGAGCAACATAACAAAGGGATAGTTACCGAACCCAATTTCACAAAGATTGTGACGCTACATTGCTAAGTAAGGATCCTCAATAATGTTTACTTGAAAAGAGTCAGTTTTTGTCCGTCAATTACATTTAACTATAAATACGTTTTAAACTAGTCTTCTGTTTGCTCACACTTGTTAGAAACTGGGTCAATGAATATTACGATTTATGCAGCTTTCGCAGCCATTACCCAGTATGTTTTGGCCAAATGACATAAAATGAGCATATCAGAAACTATAAATTGTAATTAATTTTAACCGATATGAATACCTAGTCGACATTGTAGTAATTACAAATCGGTATAAATTGTTAATCCACTGCCTCTAGAACAAGCAATTTATTTTCTTGAAGCTTTCAGATCTTCAAAAAAAATTTAAAGGATCAAAGATTCTTATGTTGCTTTTATTAACTCCATAGAGCATATGTGGGCAATACTTTACGCGTGGTGGGAGGTTGGGGTGGACCACTTCACTAGTTTTTGTAAGTTGTCACGGGCCGCAAATTTCTTCTATATTAATGCAATTACCTCACAATCTAGCCTATATTAAATACCCTAGTATGTTCTTTCAACAACAAAAGTAAATATACTTAATAAGAAATTGCTGAATGTACGTTTATCAAAAAACTTATCTTAGGAGGCAATTCATATGGTACACCGATTTGAGGGCCGGGGAGAAATGTTAGACGGGCCGGATCCGGCTCGTGGGCAGTATTTTACCCACCCCTACCCTAAACGTGTAGTTATAAAGTTGCGGTTACTCTTCCGTAACATCATTAGTAACTATGATTTGAGTAGATGAACACTATGGTGTGAACACACTTGTTAGAGTGTTCTCATTTACATGGACTGTGTCAAAACGGTCTTTAAATGTTTTGGACTTCTTTATTGTTCTACTGAAGCTTTTGAAACTAAACTAAATTAATTGTCTGTTGAGGCGTCGGATGGTTACATATTTGTACCTATTTGTAATTACAATTCTATAATCTGGGACGATGCTCCAATCAGTTAAGGTACCACGAGTGGCCGAATGGTCTAAAGCGCTCACCGTCACGGATCACTGCCATCTCACTTCTGTCTGCGTGGGTTTGAGTCTCGGGTTCGGCCAAAGTGGATATGAGAGAAAGCTTGCCAGTAGCTTCTCGTTGGTCGGTGGTTCATTTCGGGGTTTTCCTGGGTTATTCCCCCACCATTTATATTGGCCGCCATGTACAGCTTTTCGTGTGCTGAAAAATGGCGTTAAACACAACAACAACAACAACAACCAAACAGTTAAAATTTATTAAAATGTATTGTTTCTGCTTTGATCACTGGAAATCATAGGGTAAAAATACATTACGTAATTACCAATATTGGCACATTAACCCTAATTATGAATGAGAATAGATGTATATTGGATTAGTGCATGTCAACTATCTTTCATATCTTGTTAATGTGATCCCTTGCAAATTACTTGGCAAATCCCGGCGTGCATCTGAAAACTGTAGACCATCTAGGACACCTTTTGGGGATGGGGCGAGAGAGTCTCTTGGATGTTTGATGGAGCCCATGACTGGCGGCCCAGGCGTCAAGGTCTTAAAGTCTCTGCATCTTAAGAGTTTCCAATAATAAATTAACGATCAAGTTATAAAGAAAACGTACATTAGGAAAGGTCTCGTGTTATTTCGCTCTCATAGTTTTATTGAGTGGGGTGGGGCCCTCCCCCACTCCTCACAGAGTCTTCCCTGGTTATGTCAATACAAAAATGAATTGATACATATGTTTTTCACCACGTGGATATAGAGCGACATTCAAGTCTGGTTTTGCAGTAAAAAAATTAAATGAAAGTTTCGATGCAAGCTGAAGACGGTAATAAGCATTTAATGTTTATTACAAAGTGAGTGTTCCAAGATTTAGATGGTTTAAATGTTTGTTGATGCCATCGGGTAAAAGCAGCTAAAATTGTGTGTGATGTGGCAAAATATCCATAACGCATGACGGACACACTCTGGTTCCGTTGAGGATACTGCATGTTCAGTAATTCATTCTCATTGGAAAGAAAATCCACTGGAGAAAATGAGTAGTCTCAGAACATGTCTTTATCGAAAAGCCATGAAATAGCTATATGTTCAAAATCTGTTTGTTAACTGGACGTAGTGCGGCTCAGGTCTTGCAACATGGCCATCTAAGTTTTTTGTAAAATATAACTAGATGTGCACCTGTCTTTGTTCAAGAATCCTCGATCCAAGTCTACCCAGAATCTCGCACACGCCTGAAAAAGCAAATAATCATTCAGAACAGCCCTAAATACATGAACAGTATTCTACTCCGGATGTGTCTAAGATTTGAAAAGGAATTTCACTTAGTGATTGCAGTAGCTTCCCGTGAGTTAGTGGTTCTTCCCGGGATTTCCTCCGGGTTCTTCCTCTATCAGTTGTACTGGTCGCTATGCATAGCCAGTCTTCCGCTGAGAAATAGGGTAAGCACAAAACAACAATAGCAACAACTTAGCGTTTGAATTTTACTTTTGCTATTTCATTTAATCAGTCTAAAGAACAGTTTTGGCGAATTAGTAATTTCATAAACATCTCACATCCATGATAAATTATTAGACCCTCCAAGATAAAAGATAAGTGTAAGTTTGCTCAACTTTGTCAATGGAAAGAATTTTTTGTGGGTATAGAATTTTTTGCCTTAGTGACTCTGATTACATTACATTCTTCTGGTTATTTGTTTTTAAATGTCCGACGATTTTATTCATTATCCATAGATACTGCATCATCATCAACAGAGTCTGGCGTGTGAGGTTATAGTATCATGCAAATTTAGATAAGGGTCACAATAAAGTCCTATGACAATTCGAAAATATAGATGTACCTATGGGGTTTATAAAATTTTCACATATCGGATGAAATAGACCACATGTTGATTTTGTTTTATGGTTGATGAACAATTATGGCAGACATATCTTTATTGTTATTCTTCCATTCTTCAGAGACGGCATATTCCTGTCTAGTCTTAAGTATCGTTAACACTTCACAAACACTATTATTTCCTTTGGTTTAAAATTCAAGATCACTTTTTGGCTTTCTTACACGTTATCTTATTATTGTGGCAGGCGATGATTGACAAATAAAACTACTTTCCACTTCATTTCAGATATGGCTACGTCATTCAATAATGCTTACCATCGAAATTCATTATCAATTGTTTGTTAATTAATTATCAGTTAAGAATCAAAGATTTATGATATTCAGCAGCAGTATTTCATATAACCTCCAGAGATGTCAGCTTTTAGTTTTGTCTTCATTTGAGGAAGAGATCCAATGGCTGGATAAGAGTGTACAGCAATCACGAATTTTCTATTTCCCATAAAGTGCGTTTTTCAGGTGATTTTATCAAGCGACATGATACATTGTTATGTTACAATCTTTCTGTACCGAAATGAAAAAATAAATAAATACACATATTCTTCTACTGCAGTAATAATTATCTGTGGTTAGTTAGTTGACTTTATTATTAACCTCTTCACTACCTGTCTTGTCCTTTAAACATTGTACATATTACTGCTCTTACTACTACGTACGACTATCTATGACAATCACGTGAATTATTATCATCAGCCTGTAACAAGATTTTCTTAATTGTATTGATTGCTTTATAATGAAATGACAAAACAACCTCAGAAAAGCTTTCTGTTTGTCTCTTTTGACTATCGAAATATTTTGTAGCAATGAAAGTTCAAATGATTGCCAAATAATATGCAATAATCCTGTTCTTTCTTTGCAATGTTATTTATGTCGTATCGTAAGCATCGACGATGTATAAGGCAGTATATATAGTGCAAGTGATAGTTATAGTATTATATGTTTAAGGTATTTTCATTACGGCTGGTATTATTTACATTACGAGTAGTAGTATTACGAGTATATTTGGTGGTTTTTTCATTATAGATAGTACACGTGTCATCATACATGAGAGTATTTTGAGTCTCAGTGTTGCTACCGTCATCATAAAGTAGGTTGTAGTATTGGTATTAAATATATGTGGTGGAATATACATGATTCAATCATTCTGGTATATATTTTGGTTCTAACGTCTTCTTTTTAAACCTATTATCAGTTGGTACCTGTAATAAACCTGGTGGATATAGAGCAGAAAAGGAAAGGTATAATTTATTATTCGTCACGAGATGGTTATAACAGAAGAGAATACACACTGAATCGATGACCTTGGCTAAATAAGATAGTAGATTACCTTGCATCCATCTCCATGCGGACTGCTTTATAACTAATCTAAGGTGGAATCTGCCAGGTCTATATTATATTGGATTTGTAGACAAATTTAACTGGACATTCCGTTGTCCACGATAATCCTGAGCAAAAATGTTATTCTACGAGTGTAGCTTTATCCGTTAAAATACATTGCAAAGATATAAGGATGTTAAAACTGTATTTTGTTCATTAGCAAAGAGAGACATCTTCATCACAATAAACTGATGAATGTTCATTGCATTCGTATACAAGCTGAAAACAGTACGAGTGAGGTCTGACCTAACAGATCATAAACGTTTGCGTCGTTGACACGGATAATTTAGGCATGCAAGGGGTAACAAAACTGATTGCATTGCTTAAATCACATAAGAGCAGAACAGGTCATGTGTTATGTAATGTTTATTCGGAATAAATCGAAGTTCGGACTACTGCAATTATATCTCAGCTGGTCAGAATAATGAGTTTTCTGTTTCATTTTGATTTGAATAATTGTATTGCCTTTGAGCATAGAGGAATAATTGGGTTGGACAAGATGATTTCGAAACTTATAAAGTGTCCTCTGAAATTTGCTTTAATAATGTTTCCATTTGTAAAAATCTGGTTGTATGCAATATTTCTACACTATTTTAGACGGAGATTGGAGGATTACAGATCGAATGGATTTTAAACATCTAATTGTATTAGGGATAATATAAGATAGATGCATGCACACTTGCAAGGCACGTGTGCAAACAAATATCTACATTTAACAGATATATTTAGGGTATTATTTACAGTGGTCAGTTCGTTCGCCATGGTGGAATCTTAATATATTATTTTATTTGGTGATATTATCGTTACACGTTGCGATGTTTTCATTACATGTTATGCTTTCGCTGATATGGGACTTGTCATTATTGGGGGATGCCAGAATGCCCTCTTTATTAGATTCTGAATTATTAGATCTGGGCATTTGAGGCTGTTTTTATTTCTTTAAATATTCGCGGTTTCATGAAAGACAGGTTGAATGATAGGCACAAAGTACGCGACAGGTACTACTTAATTTGACCAGTATGGCCGAGAATATTAAACTGTCTTAATAAGGGTTATTAAAGATGAGGGTTGACTGTAATTTGATACTTGGGTACCCGTGACAACAATGTAAAAGAACCCATGTACATTTGATGATACACTTCCGTTATATCAGTTTGAATAGATGGACTCTATGGTGTGAAGACACCTAGGCAATCTGCTCTGATGTACACTTGTAGAGGTTATTTTAAAATATTGCTGAAATGTTTGCGATTTTGTAATTTTCTGGTAAAGTTTAATAAACTACCTCACCAACACGTAACTCCAAAACAGATTGCTTAAGTGGCTATTAATTAAACATTTCAACTGCTTGCAATTACAGTACTGTTATCCTATGTACTTGTAATTACAGTACGGTATCCGATGTACTCATCTCAGTCACAATTAATTACAATGTACAGTTTGTGCTATTCTCATTTGGTGTCATGTGGCCAAATGCAATCGTGCAAAAATGGCGGATATTTAAAAACAGCAATAATGTGCTACACATAATTCATTTCAACTGCTCAGTGAACAGCTTTACAAGTCAAGCCAGACATATGCTTTCGCAGTTAATCCGGTCTTTTTTACGTCGAAAAAAAAGTCATTTTCAGTATTTCAGAAAAACTCCTTACATAGAAAAAACATTTTTAGAAGACAAATTTCTAGTGTTTGTAGAGAAATGTAATAATTTTCATCAATGAAATTTGACTTTTAGACTGAAATCCATTAATCCAAAAAGGACGGTTAGAATATACATTTCTCAAACCAGCTATTTCAGATAGGACCTCAAGTAAAGCTGTAGTTATTGGAAACCATGTTTTTTAAAAACACAACTCAAACTTTCAAAAATGTTTCATCTCGAATTTTGAGCCGAAAAGAAAGAAATGGTACGACCTTGTGTCATTTTGTCATGTTATTTTAGGTGAGTGGCATCGCTTTCGTGTCTATCATTCAGAATGGTTCAGACTGTGTTTAATTCAAGCAGTGACTAATTTTTATATTATATTATAATATATAGTAAATTTCTACGGTGTGTTATGTTAAAAAGGCATATGGTCTAAAATCATCCGTCTAAGTATATTTAAATCCCTTTTCCTCTAAACAATGTTATTATCTATTTGCAAGCTGCCTTGCTGATTGCTAAATTTATATATGTGGCAGAGTAGTAGACAGGTGCGAAGTTTATTTCATCATAAAAGACATTATAGTTGTAGGAAATGCAATTGCTATAAGTAAACACCAACATTATTTACATGTAAGAATATGATTTTTTTGTTTGTGCTATGGGTTTAACGCCCTATTTCAGCGCATGATTGGCTACACATGGCGGCCTACATATTTGATGGCGGAAAACAATCACATTATAAACCCCCCGAAAATTTACAAAATTTGCTATAGTCATCAACACCAAAAGTGGCATGAGGGCCAATCGATGGCACTTTTGGAACTAAAAGTTTACGTAAATAATCACAGAGGTTATATGAACGGAAGCTAGCAATTGTCTTATCCCCATATTCCACATCATTTTAAAACCTTAGCTCTCCAAATCAGATTCCAGTAGAGAAATATCCATACATTTCTGAAATTGGACTGAAATAAAACTATTATTAGGCGACGACTAAATGGTATCGTACACATTATATAACCATTCCATGCAACTTTCCAAATCTACAAAACATCCAACCACACCCACCCACCCACCCACAAAGCATTAGATTATTTTAGAAGCCTCAATTACAATCAATCTGATTAAAATCAGATCCCTAGTGTTCTACGTGGAAATATGACATAGACCGCTTATTGGTCATCTTCTGATGACCTTTGAATTAACCAAGGCAGCTTTCAGAAATCTGCAAGTGAATCAAGTTGTTCGCAAACATTGATGCTCTTCAACCACACTGCCCGGTCTCTCAAACTCAAATATATAACATAAATATATAATTAGCGATTATGGTAATAACATAGGTCACCAGAACCTGAACCTTAAGCGGTCGCCCTCAGGTTTTCACGTAGGACAGCGGAGATCTTATTTTAAACAGATTACAATTACATATATATCAACCCTTCAGGATTTTCAAAATATCTTCATTTTATGAGCGGATATATTGCGCACAACGTTTGTACCTTTGTTCTCTCAAACAGAGGGTAAATACTGAGAATGAATATTCCTCGATACTTCTTTTGCGTGTGTTGCTCCTGCTGAGGCCAAATGTAACATAACAATGTTGACAAAACTGACCAGGACTATAATGACTGTATCACCACTGTTTATGACATTTCCATCAAACTGAATGAACATTTCACAGCGTATATTACCTATTCTATAAAATATAATAAAATTACTAACACAAATAGCACCACGTATAAAGAAAACTCAACATATATAATGGAATATTTAGCATTTCACGAATGTAAATTTTATCCTATAGGATACAAATTGGTACCATAATTTTAACTGTTGTATGGTACATACTTTAGTCTTAACTATTAGACTATATGTATTGTAGTGTTACCTATTGAACTGTACATATTGCAGTATTAACTACTGCACGGTACGTATTATGGTTTTAATCGGTCAATATAAGATACGGACTATTACATATTACCATTTGCAACACATATAGAGTGAAAAGAGGGGAAAATTGTTCAATGAATTACAAGCGATTATGACTTATAAAGAGGACGCAATCGGTATGGACTGATATCGAATGAGGGTCTGGACCATCGGGTGGATATGGCCATCGCCTTCAGCTTGGGCAATACCAACTCGGTGGCCAGGCTCTGTGGCACTGGAACCCTACTCAATTATATGCCTTCATCCTTAGCAGGAGCCCCGCGTGGCCTAGGGGTCCAAAGCGCTTAATGCCATCTAACCTCTGTCGCCGTGGGTTTAAGTTTTTGTTCCAGCCAATGTGAGTATGTGAGAAAGCTTGCCAGCAGCTTTTCATTGGTCAATGGTTCTTCCAAGGAATTTCCAGGGTTCTTCTTACACTATTTACTCTGACCATCATGTATATCTTATTATATGCTGGAAAATGGCGTTAAGCCCACAAGAGCAATGAAAGTCATTATTAGTAAGTATTACTTACATCTGTCCCTCACAAATGATATGAGCACCTGAAATAATTGTATGACCATTACAGACATAAAAAGAACGTACAGCCATGCAATTTCGCCTGATTTGGTCTAGTTCTGTTCTCGGCTGAAATGCTCTAGCATAAATACGATGGCGGAGTAGTTAAAATGATGTTCAATGTTAGACCAGATTGTGCGAGCAGCGACATCTCTCTCTCTCTCTCTCTCTCTCTCTCTCTCTCTCTCTCTCTCTCTCTCTGCCGGGCCCCCTGGTGTCTCAATGGTCAAAGACGATCGCCTTTACAGATCATTCAAATCTTAACTGGGTTAAAATAGAAAGTTTGCAGGTAGCTTCCCTTGAGTCATTGGATCTTCCCATGGTTTATCTCCAGCAAACATATGTAAAGATTAAAAATTGTTCTAACGCGTGCAAAATTACTGCTGCCAATTCAAATAATAAGCAGGGCGAACACCCACTCCGACTTTTCGTCTTTCCATTGGGTCTTTCCGTGGTTATTTCCTGTTCCTTAATTTCTGTTTATACTCCCTGAATTCGCAGAAAATTCTCAATTCTGTCGTGGCTTCTCCTGGGTGTTTAGTGTTTATTCGGCTTACATGTAAACACATCCACGCCAGCACATCCTTTATATGTCAAAGGATCATCTAAATCATATCACGATCTGAGCTGTTGGAGCTATGATGATTAATTATGGCGCTATTCATGGACTGAGAATTAGATGTAATAAACTAATTCTATTTACCTACATTTGAGGTAATTATACAATTAGTGTTTGGTTGGTCATAAAACGGACCACACTCGCTGGCACAAATTTATATAAAACATCGTTTCGGTAGTTACTCCGACCTCGGGCAACATCATAGATGGCATTCCAGGAGAAGTCAACTGGCTGATTTCTGAACACCAGTCCATCAGACCAGCCGAGAAATAAGTAAAAAGAAACCACATTGACCCAAAAATTTTCTGCGTTGCTATCTCAGATTCTAGACATACAAGAATGACACAGCAAAAATTATAGCCCATACAGATAACTGTAATGGTACATTTCTTTCCAGAATTTACATTAAATAAACGGCTATTTACTTCTGTTTCGTACGACATGCTGCAGGCAGATCCAAGTGTATACTGCATCTAATTTATCTGAAATATCTAATAGATATAATTTAGGTATGCAAGTAAATATATCCCTCATTGCAGTTTTACAAAAGAATTATTAATTACATTATGTATTCATGTATATATCGCAAAACATTCACAGCAATCTGAATGAACACACAATTTCAGAAACTTTTGTTCAAAAAGAAAATAATGTGTCTAAACTTTGACAGACTTTTAGTGGTGTCTAAAACCTCATTTACTTCATATATTATTTTAAGAACAGACCACGACCTTCATAATGTTTTTAATTCCGTCTTTTAATTGATGATTGGGACTTTCATACTCCGGTTATTTGCCAACTGTGCGTTTTTGCTATCCTATGTTCGTTTTCTTTTTCAGCACTTATAAGGAAATATTATCACCTGCTAAAGTCTGGTTGTTTGCTTTGAGTGTTCATCTTTATTGCACCTCATATAATCACAGCACGCTAACATTTATGCTGTCCAGGCTGAGTCTTTCAACTTGAAAAATAAAATGTTACCTATATTTAGGTGGAATTAAAGTGTTTAAATTAGATGATGGGTCGTATAGAAAACATAACTGGCAGATTCATGACACAACTATTACGAAATCATATAAATGTATGTTATAGTACAGCATGAAAATAAAACTTCAAATGTAACAAGCCTGTCTTTGATAGTACCGTGACCAAATCCTATAGCTATCTACTTAGTTTCATTCCACTTTCAGGTCGAATAAATTCCTATATATAATGAAAACACTATGTAACATAATTTTTTTTCCTGGGTAGTAAGTGTTATTTCGTAATTGCTTGTACCTAAAAGTGTAGAAAATGGCTATTATACCGCACAAACGTTGCTTCGGTGACCATGACAGTGATATTTTGAAATTTGCCTATTTCCAATGAGAAAACGGGCGAATTTGTGTCTTTTCGTTCATATAAAGTCAGAAAAAAAACAACATATGAATCAAAATTGACATGTATTTATACTAAAGTAATACAAAAATGACCACAAAAGATTTAGACGTGAGTAGTTTTTCAAGATTTACGATCATACTGTAAATCACTTTCACGAATCAGCCCCCAAATGTAGTCTTCCATCATGTTCTCATTATATTTTCCTTGGTAACGGCGTTCAAGGTCCAGTATATACTGGTGGAAGCACTCCCCTTGCTCCTCCGAGTACGCTCCCGTGTTCGTCTTGAATTAATCAACATGAGCATCAAGGATATGGATTTTGAGGGATATTCTGCAGCCCATTGTGCCGTAAATCTTCACCAGAGTCTCAACCAGCTCCACATAGTTTTCACCCTTTGATTTCCCAGGAAGCCCCGAACCACTGCAACAAAGCTGTTCCAAGCCGCTTTCTCCTTACTAGTGAGCTTCTTGGGGAATTCATTGCACTCCAGGATCTTCTTTATCTGTGGTCCGACGAAGACACCAGCTTTGACCTTTTCCTCAGACAGCTTAGGGAAGAAGTCTTGAAGGTAATTGAAAGCTGCCGACTCCTTATCTAGAGCTCTGACAAATTGTTTCAGAAGGCCCAATTTGATTTCTTTTGGTGGCATTAGCACCTTACGCGGGTCCACCAGTGGCTGCCACTTGACGTTGGTCCTCCCCACAGGGAACTCGGTCCGATATGGCCAGTCCAGCCTGTGGAAGTGCGTCTTGGTGTCCCTGCTGTCCCAAAGGCAAAGACAGCAGGGAAACTTCGTAAAACCGCCTTGGGGACCCATCAGGAATGCCACCGTTTTGAAGTCTCCAATGACCTCCCAGCCGTACTCATCATACTTCAAGGTGTCCAGCAAAGTCTTGATGCTGTTGCAATCCTCTTTGAGGTGCACCGAGTGATTAAGGGGAAGAGACGGTACTTGTTCCCATTATGGAGCAGCACGGCTTTGAGGCTCCTTGATGAGCTGTCAATGAAGAGGCACCACTCATTCTAGTTACAGGAGATTCCGATTGCCTCGAACAGACTGGTCACATCGTGGCAGAGGCAGAGCCTATCTTGACGGGTGAAGAAGCTGGAAGACGCTTGGTGAAGCTTCCTCTGATCTGCGACGTGCACACTTTCATCCAACAAGTTCCACTGCTTGAGCCTAGACAACAAAACTCGGCATTGGACTTGGTAAGACCAAGATCTCTGATCAAGTCGTTGAGGTCTTTTTGGTTGGGGTAGTACGGGTTTCTCTCCTCAGCTCCACCTCTGAAATTGTCATCTGGATCTACAACGTCTTCCTCGTTCTCAGACTTACTGCTCTCTTCTAAAGACGGCAGCTCTCTCTCCGAAGGAGTGGGTACGGGGAGCTCATGACAGTGTTGCACCGGGGCGGTGAATGATGGAAGGTCCGGACACGTGATAGCAGGTGCATTCTTGCCAGTCCAACGTTTGGAAGTGTCCACCATGCAGAAGTAGCAGTTGCTTAAGTGGTCAGTGGACTCCATCGAAATTCTTGGGATAGCGAACTTCGTGACTCTCTTTTCCGCTCTGTACCATCCAACAAAAATACATTTATTTAACCCATGACTTATGTGTAAGAGATTCTCACAACAGTTTTCATATATGATATATTTTTCAATAACGTTGAAAATTGTAAAACATTTTAAAATTAAAAACTTTTACAATTTTAAAATTTTAACAAATTTTATAACATAAAATTCCGAGCAACAATTGTACATCTTACCTTCCAGAGTTCTTTTGCAGTGCTCGCAGGTGAAATGAGGTGCCCAGGGTTTGTCTTGATCCCCGACAGACATGCCGAAATATGCCTAGTAGGCCTCACAAATCTTAGCAGATGCTTCCACGAAGTACGTTTTCCTTCTTGTCTTGATAAATTGGTCGCAGACATAGCAAAATGCGTCTGCTGGATGCTTGCAGCCTCTTGATGTCATCTCAGAAAAATGCAGATATGTATCCACTTAGGCAGCTGGAACTAAACTGAGCTGGTTGGCTTAAGGACCCTGTATTTATACTACTATTTATATTACTGGAAAGTTCTAGAACGCTCTAGAAGTTATTCCAAGTTTACTCAGCACTGAATCTATCTGGAATGTTCTGGAAAATAGGTGAGTTTCAAAATCTCACTGTCCTGATCACAAAAGCAAAGTTTGTGGAGAATAATAGCCATTTTCTGTACTTTTGAGGCATGAGTAGTTAGGAATTAACACTTACTACCCAGGAACAAAAAGAAAATTGTTACACGGTGGAACCTTTGCACGTGAAGTCATAATAGGAATTCAAAGAGAAATCAAATACTTTATGCAAATACCGGGATGAATATACGCAGAAACGTTGCTGGATTGATGCTGTGCACATTAAATGATTTATATAACCTTTATGACTGCGTTTGTCGAGATCTAGTTAAAGTTCTGATTTATACATGTCTAAAGTTGCAATTAAAAAATCCGATAAGAAAATCAAGACCTATAATGACATGAATGTAATGGATTTTTTCTCAAATAATTCGTTCATGCGCTTTGCATTATTGAGGATACATACATATTTCGGCCTTGATACTTAAAGACTGTTGCTTTTTATCAAAGAACTCACACTTGAAGGCGAAAAGCAACTAGTTTTTAAGTATTATCGTCTTGTGCCAGAAGTTGTCAGAGGAGCAAATACAGAGAAATATCCCTCCTTTTAAATCTTCCAGAATCAAGATCAATATATGCACGAAAACATTCGTCATTAAGTCAGATCACAACATCAAGATACTGTGTTAATGATACAAATACTAAAAGACGGGGTTATTTCCATGGAACATGTATACATGCGAAACTTGAGATAATCATCTATAATCAATCCATTTTATTTCCTTGATTTATTTCATATATAACACATAATTTGTGGCACATATTTTATTTACTATAATTTACTATTAAAACAGTACTTTTTCAATATCGTGGGGAGTTAAAATTTTTTTAATTGTACAGCTTACACGGAGATTGTGGCTCATACTACCGTGATCCAAATGAAATCACATCAGAATTTGCACGACATACCGAATAGCAATTAAATCTTTTAGGTGTAGCAAATCCGATTTAAAAATACTTAATGGACTGGTGTTCTCGATCATAACCAACAATATATATATATAAATATATATATATATATATATATATATATATATATATATATATATATATATATATATATATATATATATATATATATATATATATATATATATATATATATATATATATATATATATATATATATATATATATATTGTAACACAAGGATACATACAGTCACGCATTGATCCCTCAATCCATATATTTATCCAAGCGTTGAATTAATATTGTATGGAAGCACAGAGGTCAGTCGACAAATGACAGTAAATACTTAGATTTATACATAATAATCCGTTTTATATTTCAAGTTTCATTTATTTCAAATAATTTATGGCGCATATTTTATTTACTATAATTTACAATTAAATAAGTATTTTTCAATATCGTGCTAAATTATTTTTTTTTAAATTGTACAGCATACATGGAGATTGTAACTAATACTACCATGATCCAGATAAAATCAGACCAGAATTTGCAGCATATATACAAATAGCTTTTAAATGATGTAGATACAAAATAATGTTAAAAATACAAAATGGGTTGCTGTTCTCCATCATAATCAACAATATATATATATATGTGTGTGTGTGTGTGTGTGTGTGTGTGTGTGTGTGTGTGTGTGTTTTGTAACACAAGGGTACACCCAAGAACGCGTTGATCCATCTATCCTTAGATTTATCTAAACTATGAATTGATATTGTATGGAAATACAGAGGTAAGTCGACACATGTCAGTAGATGCTTAGGTTTATACACAATAATCAGGATTAATATTTCACCTTTTCTTTTCCGTTTCAGATTTCTTTCTACTATATACAACCTATATATTGGCCAGATTAAGGTGGGTCTTTGAATACTCCACATACTAATTAAAAGTGTGTTATTATATACCAAAGTCGTGATTTCCTATGCAGATGCATTTTGGGATAACCCTGTATAATTTTATTTGAAGTCGCCAGGCATTTAGTAGGTACTGTAAATCAAACAAGAAACAATAAGGTTGTTACTACATAATTAAACGCAATCAACTTTGTTAACCAAATGCTATAATAAGGTAATATAAACATGGCGTCAATTTGAAATGCAGATGCTTTGAAAAGGCACGTTGACAATAAAGATGTCTGGATGAACTATCTATCAAATGTAGCATCTGGAGTCATTGAAGTTGTTTTTGAGCATACCGTTGTAGACACTGAAAAAAATAACAACAATATATTCAACTAAATGCATTCAGTTCTGGTCAAACAAATAAGGTCCGCTCGATAAACAACGCTACAAATCAGATCTCAAAGATGTTCCTTAGAGGGAAATTCGTGTCAATGAATTCATTGAAAGACAGCCAAAGAAATATAACAAGGTAGAAGCTTCAAGACATGTGACAAATATCCAACGTTGGTGTGGGAAATTAAAATAAAATCCATTGAAAATGTTTCCTCCCAGCAGTTATTTTTAGTCATTGTGGAAATGTTTGTCTCCATTAGATAAAAACTTATGCCAAAAATAGCATGACCATCATGAGTATGGTTCTAAAACTCTTGATGGGTCACTGACAGACTAATTCGTACAAAAGTAGTGTTACGAGTGTATGCTCTTAAAATAAGTAACAGAAAAGAGTGACGAGAAACAAGCTTTGTAAAATTCAACAAATAATTTATTTTCCTAGAACACAAAGTGAAAATGATAAATAAGAACTTACGATATTGCGAATTAAAATCCCGCTCCCCTCGAAAATCCTAGAATTAAAGACACAAGTCCTTATAATTAATAGAACTCCAATTTAAGACAAACGCTGACAGAGTGGATGTGTCTGTGACTACCTGTATAATCCTGACGTGCAAACAGTCTTTTGTATTCGTGTCACACATTGTCATTGAGTTAGGCTCAATTTGACAAGGACAGAATCATGTACGCCATTGCAGATAAAAGAGAGATAACTCTGCCGGGACTAGACAAGAGTATGCGTTACCCAGCAGCAAGAAATCTTTAATGATGTATTTTGCCTTTATAAAGACTCAACAAATACAAAACTTTATGTCCTTATAAATTAACATGATGTTGCATGTTGTCAAGAGAACAGATTTTCTTTTAAACCTGACAGTTATATACATCTTGCACAATGCACCAATCACAACTAGTTTTGTTGTTTATTTCTGAGGATAATGTCCTAACACTCATCTCCGCACCCCTCCCCTCCCCTCCGCGGGATGTGCAGTAGGTACCGTTTACCCCCATAAAGGTAACAGCTCTGCCCTTGGTGACACTAGACTTTTTCCCACGTTGATCTCTCTGTAATAGGCACGTTTTGGTTTGCTCGTAGGCTAAAATGAACCAAGGTACAATATCTGAATAAAATTTACTCAAGGTTCAGACAAGATTTGCTAATACGAAATTATTTTTCTTGGCCGCTACGGTCTGATTTGTGCGGTGCCAGCTTAAGGCTGGCGGTGTATTAAAGAAGGACCAAATATCTCCCATGTTACAGAAGCCAGCGGGGGTAACGGCAAACCATACAGACGAACTCAATTACTGTCTCCACGCAATATGGCCAACACCACCCAGTCGTTGCTGCATCAACCCAGGCGAGAATAACATCGAGTATTACCTAGAAGTCAAAAGCAAGGCTAAATGACAGAACGGATTCAGGCCGATTAGGATCATAGCTGATTGAGATAGAGTTTATGCAGACAATAGGATGGGCTGATACAAATAATTCAAAATAGATTTTTAAGTTTCGTCTCGTATGGAAATGGGACATTCACAGTTGTTGTCGATATATTTTTAATTATTTCCCAGATACGTTGAACATTTAAAACTTGTATTTAAATGGACATGCGCTCCGATTTTCACGAGCTGATGGCGTAGTTTTGTAAACAAATCATATGAAATAATGGAAGACTGGTTATCTTAATTTTTCAGTTTATAGGAAGTGTACAAAATAACTAAATATCAAGATATATTTTCATCCAAATCGTGAACAAAATATCATATTCAAGGTTAACAACATAGTATATATTCTGATAACATTTCACTGTCAACGAAACAAATCTACACGGGGCAATGACCAGTAGATCACCCTGAGAACTAATTTATGTATATTTGCTAGCTGAAACATAACAGTCTGAATTTACTGCAAAGAGAACCAACTGATCTTGGGCGAAATATCTATGGACCTATTGACCCTAAGCTCAGCATGTTAGGCTATGATATACGTGTACTGTGGCAGCTTTGGTGATAAGCACAGTGCACTGATTTCTGTCACTCATATATTTATATAATAAGGCTTTTAAAATAATGTTTGATTCCTTTTACATGCTAAAATAGCCAGGTATGTCAGTTAGATTGTGTGGGTTTCTTACTGATATTCCCCTCCAGTTAGCAAACTGAGCGTTGGTTGCAATACTGGAAAAGAATTTTAGATGCATTACATTACTTAAGTTATCTATATATGATTACTACGAAACAATCTGTGTTAGACTGATACAACTCTCCGTAAATTTAAAATTGACCACGATTAGTGAACTACACACAAAGGTATCTGTCACCGAATCCTGCTTCTTGTCTGTATCCAACAGGAGCTTAGATATCTTTAGGCGAAATAATTCGCATTTTAACGAACATGCAGTCTGAAAGTGTTTCGGCCTTTCAAGCAATCATTATAACATCACGACGGAAATATTACAGAAGCCGGCATTACATATACACCTACTTTTTTGTATATACCAAATGATATCGTGTGAACATCACACACGTTATCGTATCTTTCATTACATTAACATTGGCCTGGCTGAAATATTTCATTTCTGAAGCATGAACTTACTAGTGTTTTCCTTTACTGAATTTGTGAAGATTATTCCATAAGAGTATCGTAATACCTTTGACATGCTTCTCTTAGTAAATGCTTCCAATTTCATTTGAGTGTTTCCATTTAACCCAAACATGCCTAGACGGTAGGCTAAAACTATTTTAAACCAGCGTACAATATGTACATAATGAGAATCTGTGTGGTCCTTTTGGCTGAGTCTGATCAAATCCTAATATATAACAGTATAATACTTTTATCATCTTTTGGAGGAGCTAGGGAGGCTTTTAGATCAGACATATTTTGGCTAAGTGATCGCATTGCCATGATCAGTGTGATTGGTTAAGAAGTGATGCATACTTAACAAAATGTAGCTATTTACAACAAAGTTTCTCTTTACAAGCATTAGTTATTAGATCTTAGGAGCAAACTAATATTTTGCTAAATGTGTTCTTATCCAAACTTTGGCTAGAGCAGCAGAGAGGGTGAACCCTACAACTTTGTAGAGACCTTATTTTTGAAAATTAAGGGTTCCTACGAAGGCTGAAAAAAATAAGTTTTTGCCTTAATAATGAAAACTTCTTTAATTGACCAGATTTTTTCACAATCTGGTCACATACGTATGTCATTCACCCTCTCTGCTGCTATAAATTAAACAGCCATTATAGATATTATCAATAATGAGTATTGGAGAACCACACTCAGCTAAATTAGCTCTACTGCTGCTATGATTTTTATCCAAAAATTGTATCAAGTCCGTTGCGATATCTTGACCTAGGATCATGTAAATTTATCGTTACAAAACCAAAGGGAGCAGCTTGTGCTTTTGAAAAGAAATTTTTAAATTTGTTCATGTCCATGTCGCCTGAACACCAAGTATAATAAATATTCTGCAGCGTATGATTATCTACTCCGTTGAACACAACTAAAATGTTACAGTTGTCTCTGATTACTTTTGGAATTTGTGTATATCTCTGTGTAACATAAATCACGTCTGTATTTTTATGTCTACCTCGTGAAAATATTCTAGCTGGATTTGATTGTTTGTCCAGCATAACATCATCATACACTACTAAATTATTAATGAATCCATGAGGGCCAGTGGCCCTGAGATCATCTACAGATGGCGCTTCATCAATATCAGTAATAAAGTCTATGACATTGTCTTCATGTAACGATTTTGCGTTTTCATTAAAATCTTTAAGTACTTCGTAACATCGCTGATCATCTACAGATGGCGCCACTAAATATAATTTATCCCACTTCAGCCATCGCATTATTAGATTAAGCAGTAATTGCGTCTTCCCACTTCCAGATGGGCCTATTATAATCATTCTGATAGAATTTGGTAACGCTGGATGGTGCTTTACTGGCTCTTGTTTTCGTGTCGCAGAAAAGTCAATTATATCCATATAATAAATAATATGAGTCTATATTGTGTTCGATGCAGAGCACCTACCGATACTACTGAATTAACGACAGTAACAACAAAAAATAAAAGACGTGCACTTACAGGCAAGTGTGTGAAATGTGGTACCAAGAAATATAAATTTGTCTCCATGACTAAGTCAGGAACAAAGACAGGTGGTGATATCGCTGCTTCGTTAGGAAAATTACCAGGAACTCCATGGGCTAAATATCCCGGTGAGAAACATTTATCCTTATATATTTATTGTGGTCCTGGAACTCGTCTCGATATCAGACTCGATGATCAAGATCAACCAAAACCAGGAGAGTATCCAGTAAATAAGATCGATCAAGCGTGTCACGTTCATGATGTCGCGTATAAAAGTAAGGATTTGCAACACCGACATCTCGCAGATGTGAAATTGATTCACGCGTTAAATTCTATACCTAATAAATCTCTCAGAGAAAAATTAGCTAGTTTCTAGTAAAAACTGCTATGAAAGGTAAACTAGTGTTAGGGGCTGGCAAATAATTATATAACTATCATAATGGAATCTGTTTATTATTCCCCGAGAGGATTCTGGAGAGGTAAGGCAGCGATTAGTAAACTCGCCGAAGCAGCAAAAGTTTCACGTAATGTCGCTGCATCATGGCTAGCACGACAGGCAATATGGCAAATCTTCCTAAGTCCACCTAAAAAAATTCATTACGCGCATTTGATGTTAGCGTTCCTAATGAAGTTCATCAAGCAGATATTTTGTTTTTACCACACGATACCATTAAAACACGTGGACAAAAATCACGCACGTACAAATACGCGTTAACTGTCGTTGACATTGCGAGTAGATATAAAGAAGCGGAGCCATTATCAACAAAGACAACATCTGAAGTTGCATCTGCGTTTGAGCGCATTTATCAACGTGGTGGTCTACGATGGCCACGGTTATTACAAGTTGATCCCGGTAAAGAATTTCTTGGAGTAGTATCATCGTTGATGAACAAGCACAACGTTAAAATCGGACGAGGACATACTGAAATTCATCGTGATCAGGCAATCGTTGAACGATTTAATAGAACACTTGCTGAGCGGTTATTCGGGTATCAATATGCGAAGGAAATATCTACTGACCTCAAAGATAGATCTCGTGAATGGGTTGCAAGATTACCGAGTGTGATAGCTGCGTTGAATAATGAAATTACTCGTGCAACTTCCATGAAACCTTCTAATGCGATCAAAAAAAAATATATACCCAATGGTTACGGACGACATGAATCTTTCTCTCAACCAGTATTAGGTAATGTTACAGTTAGATATTTATATGAACCCGGCGAACTTGAAGGTGGTAAAAAAGAGCAACCGATCCTATCTGGAGCGTAACTACACATAAAATTTCTAGCGTGGTTAGATCCACTGGTAGACCTCCAATATACAGACTAGATTCTACAGCCCCTCAGCGTGGATTTGTACGTGAACAATTACAAGTAATTCCTGAGGATACACAATTACCACCAAGCTCAATTTTGTAAACGTCCAGAGCCTCGACGTCGATTACACTCAAGACAAGTCAGCATTACATTTTCACGTGTATGACCAAGATCACTATTAATTCTGTCTACGGTAAATTGTCTTGGATTATTATTTGAATGCTGCCATGACATATTACAGTTGCAACTTGCGCAATGATTATTTTGTAGTTGTTTTAGTTTTATAATAAATTCAACATCAATATCAAAATCACGATTATTTTTTTTGTCACACTTTTTATAGCTGACTAATTTTTTATTGATATCGATATTGTTAGCGATTTCTTCAGTTATTACGTAATCTACAATAACTCTACTCAGTTGCGATATTCTCCTGACTCGAGATACGGCGAGATAGACTAAATTCGACCATTCGATCCGATCATCTACAATCCAGATTTTAGTATCAGTTATAGTTAATCCCCGTGACGAGTGAATCGTTATAGCATATCCTAACGTCCACGGTGATTTATTCATACTCAGCGCATTCTCAACGACATTAATATCGACTAAAATAATATCATTCAAGACAAGATTCTGTATCCTTGGTGGAACCAAGGCACCAGGAATTTCAACATCAATATTCTGTCGTCGAGTATCTGAGGGGCGATAACACAAAGGTACAGGTAGATCTGAAAACTTTTCTTTATGTAACAAAAATAATTTATCCTGTAGTTCATCACGAACTATCTTTCTACTCGCGACTATTAAATCAGCGGGATTCCATAAAGTCCAAAATTCATTCATAGAAGTCTCTGGAATTACTCGTCGCATTATCTCACATTGTACTCTGTCTGGCTGAAGTCTGATTAATCTTTTAAATTCCTTAAGCGGTTCATCGATAGCTCTATGGTCATTATGTATTTCTTCGTAATAATTTACGTTATTCTTCAACCATTCATGTGGAGACTGTCCAACAAAGGGTGGTGGTTGACCATGATCGCCGCACATAATCACAGCAGTATTCTTTGTCAATAACCATTCAAGAAATGTTTTTAGTGTTTCTAACGACACCGTGCATATCTCGTCCCATATAATATATTTAGGTATATATTTTTCACCCATCCGCGATGGAGTCCACGTGTCTCCGCACCATCTAAAGAAACTGTGATATGTACACGATTTTACTCCTCGTTGCTTTATTTCTCTAGCAAGTTTATGTGTAGGTGTTAAAACAATCATATCTGATGTATTATTTATAAATAAATTAATTACACGAGTTGTTTTACCTGAACCACCACACCCATTAAGATAAACGGTCTTATGTCTAGATACAGGATCGTACACAGATGGTGCAGATGACTTTGATGTTTGATTATTATTTCTGTAATATATCTCCACAATTTCAACATCGGCAGATTCAGAATAACTAAATATATTTTCTTGTTTTATTCTCCATGTCCCCCATTCACCATTACCGAGTTTTAATAAATCTTTATATTTTTTAT
Source organism: Megalonaias nervosa (assembly GCA_016617855.1). Classification (NCBI taxonomy): domain Eukaryota; kingdom Metazoa; phylum Mollusca; class Bivalvia; order Unionida; family Unionidae; genus Megalonaias; species Megalonaias nervosa. The sequence continues at coordinate 22,454 of JAECUM010009440.1, read as the reverse complement.
GTACATAAAATGAATCCGTAGCGACTCTGACAGCGTGATGAGGAAATTTATTTATCATCGATAGTAGGTTTATCGAAACATAAGCTAACATCGAAGATCTTAAATGAGTAAATTGTGGTGAGTCGCCATCAAGGTAGCTCACAATGGTACCTAGTTTCGTTCCATCTGATAAATAAGCATTACATCTGTTTATAAACGTATTTTTCTCAGTTGTATCAGCGATTATAAAATCTAGTTCAGCGTCGTCCATAATCAATCTTGTACACACTCGTTTATAATCGTATGAACCACCTTGAGTAAATTTACCGATTATCTTTCTACCGAGATCTTTTGTAAATTTCTCATCGTATTCGTTTCTGCATTTATTTATTTTAATAATATGATCTTCATCAATATCAGGGAATTCTTTTCTGGTATCATCAATATTAAATCTATTTGGTTCTGGTAACCAAACTTGCTTCTGTGAATTATACGATATAATCGCTTCAGTTACTCTCAACGATATTAAAAATCCAACATCAAGCATATATCGCAATAGTACTATTGGAACCCAATATTTTTCTGAAAAATGTCTTCCAAACCAAGCATAAGTAATCGGATGGAGATTTTCTGCAAATTCGAATAATTCTACATGAGCAAATCCGGTTAAGTCAAAATCTGGTAAATGTCCGTTTATCGCAACCCTGGTCATGTCATGTGTAGGATGTTCGAATCTCTTAAAGTACTTAGAACATACTCCATATCCAAGAAAACTCCCAGGATAACATGCAGCCATATCAACTGAGATAACATCACTATGGTTGTATTTGGTGTTCCATAACCCACCGTGACCATATTCTATACAGCTTTTCTTGACATCTTCAAGGAATTCCGATCGTGTCGTTTTCCATGAATTTTTCTCCTGAGCGAAATGGGCAGCAACCGATGGTACGGTAAAGCAGTTATTCAGTAATTGTCCAACTATGACATCATCAGAGGTATATTTCAATGCAAGATGTTCCATTTCTTCATGAAGAAATTCTGTACGATAAATATCACCGTTAGGCCGTACAAATTGATCATAATGATTATATTCCGAACTCTGAAATAACCAAACAGACACAGGGTCGCTTTTGCTGATATTTTTAATAAAATCAAATATATCACCATCATAAAACTTAACTTTTCTATCTCGTGGAAATATCGTTGCAGCATTAGTCCATGCATGTGCATTATGATCAACGATTGTTATAGGGTTTCCATTTTTTATATATTTTGGTTCGTATAGTATCTCTCCGGTTAGTGTTTTTACTGTTATTGGAAATCTTAATAACTTTTCTAGTTCAGCAACATCCTTAATAGATTCACCAGTATCTTTAACCGTTTCTGCCTATGTGTTAATTTTTTTACGTCTTAAATCAGTTAAGCCATTACCACGTATCGCATTTGTAAAATGTTCTGTAACTCGTTCAGCTACGCAGTTTATTCTTGATATTTTCATCGGTTTCAGATCCGCAACATTAGGTTTATTATTTAGCGGACATATTCCATATACAACTGCAGTTGCTGGATAACTCTGTATATAGTAGGGTTTATCAATGCCAGTAAGTATTCCGGGCTTAGATTTATTACTCAAAAGAACAATATTACCCCCGGACTGCACACGGACTGGATCACGCTTATCACGAATAATCCAAATATCTTCTTCTGTATTTACAATAAATTTTATTAAAATAAAATATTTTTGATTATCAAGGTGATTAATAATTACTTTTCCTCGTTTGTCATTCATCATATTAGTAACATTTCCAACTCTGAATGTTGACCATGCATGAACTGCACCATCGTCACGAAATTCCTTTTTTGCTTCACGAATACGTTCGGTTACCGTTAATGCCAGATCCTGCATCGAAGTACTAAATTTATATTCTGATAGTCTGTCAAGGTCAAATCTAGCAGGGGAAGGTTCAATAACGGATAATTCCTCCATATTATAATTAGGGCAAGTATATATTTAATTGAACATTAATCTTTTGTATATGACTGAAACACAAAACAAATGTGCTTGGCTCAAAATTGGATATACGTCTCCGTGTAACAGAACATGCGTGAATGAATACTGTAGTTATCATATGCAATGTGTCAGAAATGGAAGTCTAGGACCAAAACCGTGTATTGTGTGTAGTGCTGGAGTGCGAGGAAGAACTCAACTGTGTGCGCAATGTGGCGGAAAAAAATACAGAGAACTAAAACGATATTATGACAAAAAAAATAACGCTGACTCTCCTATAAAAACCGAAGAAGATTATTTGGCTAGATTTTCAAAAAAAAATAATGATTTAAACAAATAGTATTATATATAAATGGAACAAAATGAATTTGTGTCACATCCAATCCTTACCAATTATGAAGCATCTCGAGAAGGTGTGATTAGAAACTGCAGATTGAAAAAACCAGTAGGTAGTGTTACCAATACTGGTTATTTTAGATTTACTGTTAATGGCAAGAAAAATTATTACTCACATAAATTCGTATTTAAATGTCATTTTGGGGTCATTAAGGATGGACTTGTAGTTGATCATATTGATGGAAATCCCCATAATAATCGGTTATCTAATTTACAGGCTATTACACAAAGTCAGAATACTGCACGGGGAAATACTGAAAAATGTAAAAAGTTTGCAAGAAGATCTATTAAATCCATAAATATAGAAACAGGATGGGAAATTACTTTTAAATCGATGAATACAGCTGCCAGATATTTTGGTATTTGTATGCCTTCAGTACAACGTGTCGCAAATAAAATATACAAATCTGCCCTTTCAAAAACATATAATCAGCGGATAGTATTTGAATATGTCTAACTCTCTATTCTTACAAAAACAAATAGTTCGACTCTGTCAATTTTCCCAAGGATTTTGTTTAGCCATAATTACAGTCACTGACTCTGTCAGGGGTCCACCTTCACCGCTCTCAGCATTGACAGAATCAGATAGCATAATCTTTCTTAATTGCATTACACGATTATCCACAATCTTTTTTCTTTCGTACTCGTGAGACAGTTCGGATTTAATATTTTCGATAGAACGTGCAAGAGGTGCAAATAGCTTTACCTGATTGTCGTTTACCATAGCTAGTGATTCAAGCATGGATTGATAAATTAATTTTATAAATCTGTAGTTTGAAGATAGTGTATATTTATTATCAAATTTTCTCTGTTGCAGTAATTCAAAATCGCACATGATTTTCTGAGGGTCGAGATTATCAGATATTTTTATTCCGTTATGTTTTAGTGTTTTAATAGCACAGATAATATCATTGATGTTTTCATGGTTCATTATATATATTTATTTTTTATATTTAATATAAAAATAAACAAAAATATACAGCGCGGGGTGACATTCGGTCTACCATTCCATAGTTGTATCAGATAAACCTAATGAGGTTCCGAATCTTTGTTTAGACATTTACCCCCAAAGAGACCCCTAAATATCCGTAACCGAAACTTTAGAGGCTCAGAGGGTTGTCTGTACGTGTAGGTCTTATTTTAGTGACCAATCAGAGTCTGTTTATTGCCTTACAAGAATTCCTAGATATCCGTAACCGAAACTCTAAGAAATCAAAGGCTGATTGGTCTTTGTGACCTGAAATCTCATTAGGTTTATTTTTAGTTTGCGATTGTGTCTTTTGGAATGGCCCCTGTGTGGGGTACCCCTTTAGTGAAGTCACAAGGTCACGACCTCATATCACCCCCCTCTGTATATTTTTGATGAGATGATATGATGATGATGATGATGAAATGCCGTCTTCACGCCAGCACACCAACCCATAACGATCAACCAATGGGTTATTCACAAAAGTGAATCCACCACGTGTTGACGTAGTGGATTGGTGTACTCTGAAGACGGGGGGGGGGGGCTGGAGCCCCCAATAAATTATAAATTTTGGCATAAAATCGCCCCCGCAGACAATTTATCCTTCTTGGGTTTCGAACCATGACCCTCCGGATGAGAGTTTCTACACGCTATCAACTGAGCTATCGGACCTTGTTATAAATACATATTGAAAAAGTTAGTGTGTGTTTACCAATAACCTTAACACTATGTCAGTCATATCGTTATTCCTAAAAACTACAATATTCTTAACAAAAACCACATTTTTCTGTCTAAAATGAGATTTTATATTTCTAGTTTCCAAAATATATATAATTCTGTATAACACTGAGTCTATGCGTGGGCCGTAACAGCGGATATTGATTTAGTTATATAGCGGTCTTAAAATAACTTTACGCACAGCTGTTATGGAATAATCAATATGCAGCCAAAGTCTTCTAGATTTCATTGTGCACGGATTTTATGTAAACAAAAGAATAAACATCCGGATATTGTTATAAAAACGCATTATGATAACGCTCTATGAGCGTACATACAGGTTTATATTCAGTTCTTCGTTCCTCGTGTCCAGAATTCTATTATTTTGGTCTGTAAGTTTAAAGTGTATTCTTGTCAGAAATGGATTATGAACTCGCAGGTAAACGGGATTAATTGGTTCAATTACAATTAACCACCCTGGTGGGACTAACGAACTAAAACTGAATAATATGTACCCTTGCTGAGCTTGGCTAGATTTAGAAAGATCTACCTGATAGCTACCTTCAATAACATCGCATACCAGATTGACTGCAATTGTTGTTGTTATATTTACAATACCTGGCGATATATGACGTCCGGCACCAAAGGGATTGTTATTGTGTTTTAGTATAACCGGTGGTGGGGCTATTTTTCTCCATGAATCACACATCCTTTTAAAATGTTCATCAATAAGATCATTAACTGATTTCTTTAACTCGGACGAGTTAAATCCGGGAATTATAAATGCTGCTAGTTGTTCTCGCGTAATTCCGAAATGTTTAAGAAAAACTGTTGTAAATAAGTGATTCTTTGGAACACGCTGTTTTGGATCGTCTTCATTAACTATATAATCTTTAAAATATGTTGCTATAGGTGAGAGTACTAATCTTTTCTCTCTGTTAACAAAAACATCATTCATGAACTCTAGGTCTGAAGCAACTTGATTCAAATGCTGTATCGTTTCAATTATCTGATTTTTTAAATCATCGTTGTAAAAAACATTAATACTTGAAAATAAATTTTGTAGATTATTAAATACACGCTGATGCTCAGATTTAATTGTATTAGCATATGAATTTATTAAATCAATATCAAGTGTTATTATCGAACCTTTCTTGCCATCAATTATTTTTGTGAAATAGAATTCTATTCTATCTATATAATGTGGAATTCTTCCAGCACTATCAAAGTATTGTTTCCATGGATAAGCCTCTTCTACTTTTCGATATTCTGGAATATTTATAAACACCTTTTTATCAGTAATGAAGTCGGATCGCTGTGGTTCTGGTGGTCCCTGATAAGCTGGTGCGACTTCAGGCCATCCTAACACTGATCTGATCGAACTCTGATAAATATCTACGAGATAATCAGGAGAATTTATTTCAATCGCCGCTGATAGTGTTGGTTCGTAGACAGTGATTGCTATTTTAGATTCTTTCCCCGTGATAGATTTAATTCTGCGTTGGAATTCATCATTAATCTGTTCTATTTGATAACTGCCCGTTGAAATTCCAACAACTTGCCAATCAGGTGTTCCATCCGGTTTATTTTTATTCGCAAATACTAGTGAATTATTTGGTTGTTGTTCACCAAACGATTTTGATCTGATATTAGGCCAGCTATGATAAACTCGTAATTGCGCTAATGCTATTTCCTTTGCTGGAATTGCAGTCGGAAAATTAACGCTAAATTCAGGATTGGTTGAACTTAATGATATCATAGTAGTTTTTGACGGCGTTGTATTAGCTACGATCTGCTGAAGTAATTGCGACTCTGACATTATTATTATCGTTATTATTTAATTCTCCATCTTTCCGTCACTAGAGAACGCATCGCGTTCCACTATGAATGCTTCATCGTAGGTTTTCATTATCGTTACGAACTCCTCATCAGATATTTTACCATCACTGAGATACGTTGAAATATACGAGCATAATTTAATGTATGCGGCTGTTGCTGTGTGCAATTTCATCACGTACTCGTTTAGTTTATCATTCGTACACGTAGATATTTTTTTAGAGATAATACTGAAAATACCTGCGCATGTTGTTGCCGTTGAAACTATAATTGTTACAACTGCAGGCGCTGTCATCGTTATTGTTGATAGTAATAATCCAGTTCCAGCAATAACAGCAGAAACCGAGTATACCATTATATCAATAACAACCATACGACGACGATATTTTTTTACCTTTATCGTGTAATCGTCGATGATATTTTTTAGTTTGGTTTGACACTCACATACTTGAGTGTATCTGTGACGTTGAACGTCGATAAATGACTCTTGATTCATTATACTTATTTAAGTAACTAATTCGGGAGTTTCAGCTACAAACTCAATACACCACCAATAAGTCACTGCGGTTAACTTTTTATCATTCGCTGTTAGCATAAACGTTTCCTCGACATCTTTATTTAACACTATAGAAACAATTCCAGAAAAATCATCGGTTGAATGACGCCATGGAAATGTGGTAAATATACTGAATTTTGCACTACTAAATACAGATAATCTGTATACACCAGTAACCTCTGCAGTGTGTTTAAAAGTGTTATTTTCCTGCGACCATGTTGCCTTTCCTGATGCGACTGTGTACACGATATTAATGATCTGCTTGTGAGGAATTTTAACGAGATTAGTTTTTTGAATAATATTAGGAATACCACTAATGATATCGTTGAGTCTTGCGTTAATGTCAGCGAGATTAATAATAATATTTGGTGGAGTTCCAAAAAATTCGTTAATAGATCTGTTTACATTTCTACGAAAATTTAGAAATGTTTGTACGTGATTAAAATATTCAGTTCTAAATGAAGCAATTCCATCATTGATAGTCGTTAATGAAGTCGTTATTGGAATTTCCTTATCGTCGACGTATTTCTTCGTTGCAGCGTCAAAATCTGTTTCTGGTGTTCTGAGATTATTAATACCATTACTATTCATGTTGAGAAATGCACGCATTATACCACCGCGCACTGACACGTATTTGGATTCTTGATCATCGACGTATTTTTTTGTTGCTGCGTCTGTATCTGCGATTGGATCTCCAAGATACGTAATTTTTCTTCCTGACATAATAATGTCACCGGTAAATACATCACCAGTTTTCTTAACATAATCGTTAACCGACTTACCGGAATCCTGTATTTTACCATGATCAGTGAAAGTAACGACATTATTAACAACCGCGTTGGGAATTCGTATAAGAACATCTAGTAGTTGTATGTTACTCGTTTTTAATCGTCCTTGTTTATCCTGAAAAACGACGACTTCATTTTGATCCACACTTGTTATATTTAATAAATCATCGATTTCATTTCTGAGCTGATCAATGGTTGCATATTTAGATAAATCGATCTTCTGAGCTCTACCTGAGGATCTTCCGTAAATATCTACCATTATATTTACTGATATCAGTTTAAGTGCTATGACGTAGTGTAGTGAACGCGTGCACGACTTTATGAGGCGGTGCTGTTGATTTTGATACAGCATCAAGCATAGCGAGGGTTTCACGACCGCATATTGGAGGATCAGTTATTTTTGTGTCGGTAGCGTTGAATACCAGATTGGAGCAGTATTATTGCTAACGTAATGAAGAAATTCTTTTGGTGGTGCTAATCCATACGAATCGAAATAAATAATTCCACGTGGATCAATTGCATATCCTACCCAGTGTGTGCCTGGGCCAGAATTTTTATCGAGATTAATAATACCGGTTTCATGTTGCATTGCAACGGTAGGTAATTGATCGCGCATAAAAACACCTCTAAAATTTTTTATTTTTAATTGCTTAGCAGCATTAAGTAAATCAAAATTGGACATAGGTGTTATTAGTAAACTGTCCCTGGTAATCTTAGACCCCTTCCGTACCACGAAGGCGGGGTCCCTGGTAATCTTAGACCCTTTCCCTTTTTTTTGATTCCTTTGTCCGGTTGCTTTCTTTAACGCCATTCCAGCAGCAGTTCCAACAGCACCTAGCGCAGCTGCCTTTGCAACAGCTGGTGCTGCAGCTGCTATTAATGCTGGTATTGCTGCAAGAAGTGGAAATATACCACCCGTTTTAGCGATGTCTTTAATAACCGCTGCGGAAAGATCAAGTCGTACACCAGTCTTTAATCGCTTGGCTTTATTAAAGTGATTATACTGACGTTCAGTCAGCGATAGCTTATTCGGACCACCCGCGATTTGTTCTTTTTTTAATGATATTTTTACCGCACGATTATTTTTTGATGATGATTGTAGCTTTTTAATCTGACCAGGAGTCAGACTCACACTAACGTGATGATATGACATTTATAATATTATGAGCGATCTAATTACATGTTTTCTACTGGAGCATCAATCACTCTCATTCGTCCACCAACACCTTCGAGTAACATCGATTTATCGCTGAGTATAACTGCGATTGCTCTGTAATTAGGAATAGCTCCAGCATCTCTATTAACACGAGCTCTGAAGTGTATATCAACTACTGATTGTCTGGTTAAATCTAAATGTTCTAGAGAAAAGTAATAAATCGGATACAGCGATGTAAAATCTAGCTGCGATATTTGTAAACCAGTATCAATGTTTTGATCACGACCCATGAATGTCATTAATCGATGATACGCACGTGCTACATGATTTTGAACAAAATCTAACAAAATATCCTCGGATGGTTCTTGATGTCCATTTATCCTTAATGAAACCTCAGTAACACCGGGTTTATCAAATAACATAATACTTTCATCTTGATCGTTTACTCGTGCATTATTTTGTAATACAATAAATATGTGTCTTGGTGCAGAAACACCTTGTTGAGAAGCTATCTGCCATGTGAATAAACCGTTAATTGCACTTTGAACACTATCTGTAGTTGTTGTTAACCATGATAACGTTGATTTACCACCTTGACTCATGAAAGATAGCAACCTGTCTTCTTCAGATATCGATGGAGTCATTACTGGCATCCACAGTGAAAGTTTTGTAAGAATTACTTTACCAGCATCAACTGCACCAGGTCGCCAGATTGCATCATTATCATCGCCTTTTCGTACAAGTACAACTGTGTGCTTAGCTCCGAAAATGACTTTTCTGACATTTCTACAAAATCCAAAGATATGTGACAGTGGAATCGCACATGAAAATGTTCTCCTATCACCTTTTAACATTGCTCGACGTGATGCGAATCCCAAGTTAAAATTTGCGTTCATCGATGTTACTGCAGTGGTATCTGCAGCTCCTCCTGCATCTCTCACATTACCTATAGTTACGTTTCTACTTTCTGGAAAATCAGTTGTATCCTTTGCAAACATCATTGACGGGCCAGCTGATCTTGAATAATCGTCGCTGTATCTCGCAAGACCCAATATCGTCGTGGCAACGTCGACGTCTTTCTGGATTGATTCAATATTTTTCCCGTCAATCATGTACGTAGCGCTATCAAATAACGCCATAATACCATTATTAACAAAACCAACAATATCATCAGCTCCATATGCTACTGGTGCTAAAGGATTAGCGTTATTTAAAATTTCACCTTCTACTTCAATAAATGCTTCAGCGGGTAAGAAATATCTACTTGTATCCTGAACCTGTAGTTCGATTCGTCCACGCTGATCTGGAATTCGTGCGTAATAATAAGAATAATACTGATAATCGCGCACAGACTCATCCTTGATAACTGGTGCATCCATGTCAAACGCGGTGTTAGAAATACGCTTGAACATCTTTATTATTATCGTCTTCGTCTAACTCGAAGACCACTTCCTGCTATCAGACTAGCGGTTATATTTTTTTCCTTTTCCGACATCGGGATATCAGCCAACTCCGCTAGTTTTTGATTAGCGGCTTGATTTATTATTTTACTTACGCTTGCGGGCATCACTTCAGTGCTAGGTAATTTCACAGGTCGTACCGGTCTGCGTATTAATCGTGATAGTCTATCTTTAATTGCTGAAAACGCTTTGTTAGCGAGATTACCAACAGCGCTTACACCTTTTTCACGAACAACATCAATAGCTTTCATTCCTAGTTGCTTTGCAATCGGTATTGCTTTTGGGGCTATTCTTGTAAACAGACCCTGAACAACATCACCTAATCCATCTCCGTAGGTTGCTCTGTATATCGGTAATCGAGAGTTTATTACCCTGACCATGGTAGGTCCACGTTGAGTACCATGCACGATCATTGTTATTATTAATTGTTTTTATCACTAATTACATACTTAATCACTGTAATAATCATCGGCGATTTCATTAATAAGAGACCGATATACATTAATATCCATGATGCCGCCACTAAATAATCGTTTACAAATATCAGCTGCTTCATTAATGATTTCTGGGGAATTATTACCAGCTCGTTTTCCTCCAATGAGGATTTCTAGTCGATCAACATCAGCAAGGATATTATTGGGACAAGTAATAAGGCCACTTCCTAAACCACTTCCAGTTGCACCGGGAGCGTCTTGAAATTCTTCTTCTTCTTCCTTACTTGTTGTTTGGACTGGTTGTAATCGTTTTTTTCTTGTTCTAGTTGTTGTTGTTTTCGTTGTAACTCTTGTTTTTGTTGTGGTATTTTTGGTGATACTGGATAATCACGAAGTGATTGCTCAAATGGTTTTGGTGCTGTTTGTTTTGAAGGTTTTTTACTTTGTTTTTTCTTCTTTTCTGATTTGGTTAATTTATTAATTTCACTAACATAATCCTGATATAGTGGATCATCAGCTCTAGCTTGTTCAACATTCATACGTATGCGATATAATGATTTTCGCCATTGATCACGGTTTTTAATATCTTTATCGTATTCAGATTTCATTAATTTACCTCTTTGACTAAAACTATCAAAAGTAAATTTAGCTAATTGTTGTATGTTAAGTTTATTAATTACCTTAACAGTTTCTTCATTAAATTTATCTATCAATTTAACTGCTGATTTTGGTTCAGGGGCTAGTGCTTCAGCACCTTCTGCTTCATCATCTTCTGCTTCAGCACCTTCAGGTATTTCCGGGACTGGCATCGCAGCAGCTATTTCAGCTGGAAGTTCACGTACAATTTCTTTTGTCTTTTTTGTTCTTCTTGCTATTTTTTCAGTTCTTTCTTCTATTTTTCCAGCTGGTTCAGCGGTTTTCTCTAACACAGGTTGAATACCTTTAGTGGTCTCAGTGATAGGTTTAAATAATTTTTTTGTATCCTCCTCAAATTCAACTTGAGATTCCTGACGCGATTGTAGTTGTTGCTTAACAGAATCACGAACAGGTAGATATTTTTTAATTGCCTCTAGTCGCTCTCGAGCTAATTTAGCTGAGTGTGGTTCTCCAATACTCATTATTGATAATATCTATATGGCTGTTTAATTTATAGCAGCAGAGAGGGTGAATGACATACGTATGTGACCAGATTGTGAAAAAATCTGGTCAATTAAAGAAGTTTTCATTATTAAGACAAAAACTTATTTTTTTCAGCCTTCGTAGGAACCCTTAATTTTCAAAAATAAGGTCTCTACAAAGTTGTAGGGTTCACCCTCTCTGCAGCTGCTAGTGAATGCAATGTCTTTTAGCATAACCCAAATGTGTGGCAGTCAGAAACCCAAATCTAGATAACAGTTTATAGTGATGTCTAGCACTGGGGCATCATGCCGCAGACATGTGACATGATGTCCCACCCAGTCACATTATCCTGACATCAGGCAGACCAGTCCTAACGCTAACCTTTTATAAAATGTTTATAAATGCTTGCTTTATAAAAGTTTTATCCATCGAATACTTGGTGTTTTCAATAACTTCCTATGTGATTATTAGACTATAAATAAATTTTCTTCAGCTTAAAAGTTTTGTTTTTATAAATTAGTGCATTAGAATTAGTGATAAATCTTCCTCTGGGTATGTCAATATAGACAGTGGTTGCACAAGGGGGTCAGAAGGGTCAGTTGCTCTGTCCTACTGTCAGGCAATGTGGAACCTGTCATGAGGTTCTTTTTTACAGCTGAAATTCTCATACTTTTTTATGTACACCTGACTATCGGGGACTATTCGTCAATAAACCTGATATCGGTGGAGTCGGGTCGAGGAAGCAGGAGGTTGTCAAGTGACACAAGAACTACTCCCTGTAGCAATGTAGGGGCACCACTATATAAAACTGCCCCTGTGCACCTTGGTAGGGGCTCTAATAAAAAACAAAGACACCAGGTGCTTTGAACCCTCATGCCACGCCTGTATAGAGACCACATCGAACATCTGGCAATCCAGAGCACTTCCTGATAAGTTTGTATGACTATTGTTTCGCATAAATCATAGCAACTTTCAACTAAGGCTATATGTTCCTAGTTGAATAAGTAAATGTTTCTGTAACTGGAGGATTTAATAACATATCTTAGACTTATTCAGCCTGTTATATTGCATCCAAGAAACAAGAAACAAAGAAACTCCTTTTATCGAAAATCAATCATCTTCGTCAGAACTAACTATTTTGAATCAGCACAGAATAATCTAAATTGTCTTTTCCACAATTTAAAAGCAATAATAAAATTCAGTCTGCTGAAAATGATGATTCCAATTCGAGCCTTATATAGGATAGATTGCGATGCCAAAATTTTATCGGGAGTATACATGCTAGAATAAAAGTAAATTTTATGGACATTAAAGTGAGGCTCGTCTTATTTTATAGACAGTTATTTCCTCCATAGCCTACTTTCACTAAAAGGCATGATAAAAAAGAGGTACAGGACTCTGAACTGTCCGTTGCATTAACGCTGTACGGAATACAGAACCGTCCTTGATACCCAAGTAGTCAGACCAAAAGGTTCACCGCGTTACGAAGGTAAAACACTTTTGCACAATCGCAGCGGGTAAAACTATTCCGCCGTGATGTGTAGGTGGCGAGAGAAAAACTGTTCAGTCGGATTATTCTAAGGCATCTGTTTTGATTGCTGTAATCCTGATGATTGAGTTCTTGTACGTGTCCGCGCGTAAGCCCAAGCAACCAGTAGTCCAACTCACACATCCTCCGCCTATTCTCATAACTGCCCGCCCAGATCCCTTTTGTATGGAATAGCCATTCCATATTAGACTTGTCGTTAGTGGGTGATATACAGATGGCTGCCAAAGATCTAGGCAACTTCCGCTACCACAGGTCCGTGATCGTCAGAAGACACAAAATAGAATATTCGATGCTGGGCAAGAACCTGTTTAAAATGAAACCACCCTAAATTGTCCGTATGAACTTCGAAGATACAGCCAAGGCAATAACCATTACATAGCTGAGCCCGTGGACTCAAGACATGCTAATTCAACAGGACATCATATCAGATAGTATCATAATAACCGTTTGATAGCCGCCGCCGGTGGCGTGATGGTCGGGGGGGGGGGACCATAAATGCCCATGCTTCTCAGCCTTCAACTCTGGTATATCCCAGATAAACAAAAAGACTGCGGTTGAGGAGAGTATTCGCCATGAGAAAACTATAGAGGCCTTCCTGGAAGTTCAGGCGGAAAATCAATACCACCCCACTGAACTCACTGACTACCAAGCGCAACGCAGGCATGATGAGCAGATTGCTGAATAGGCCTATTCGAATGTTAGCTAGTCCTCGAGAGAATATGCGCAGGTTATTGCTGACCCCTGAACTCAGAGCTAAGCTAAACAGGACGTTAACGAAGCCTTGTCAAATTACTCGCAGGCGAATAGTGGCCTCAGGAAAGAGAATTTGCGCCACAGCTCTCTGACTTTTAAACGCCATCGCCAGAGCAACAAAAATACTATTAGCTTTTCATTGCTGGTTGTCTGGCCGTGGATGGATTTGTGTGTATCATTACAAATTGCCTCAGTTAAATCATAGACACTGATGGATGATAATGGTAAAGAAGTTATCTGCAATTGGCAGAGTGAGCAAATGCGCTAAGAAGCTAACGAAGGCGACCGTAAGTTCTTGCGGCTTTACGAGATTATGGTGTCATGGATTAAGGGAAGCAAATAACTTGGTGATTCAGTACTTTTTTGAGGCTTTACGAGATAGTGGTGTCATGGAATAAGGCAAGAAAATAACTTGGTAATGCATTAGAACGATTATATGTAATGGATATCGTTGACGCGTACTGCGTCATGTAGAGTAGGGTTTATTAATTTTACCTTGACTAATAGTAACTGATAAGTACATCTCGTTGTAGATCGTTCGTAGGGAGATACCAATATTTCATTATGTGCACGGGTACTTAACCCTTGTGTCCTGCACGTGGTGTTTAGTACTTACAGGATGTATATGCTATATGCGGGCATACTGATCACGAGATCTTGTCAGGTAGGGTATACTTTACAGACACCCTACTACAGCCATAGGATCGAGCAATAGTTTACTTTTTAATATTAAGTTAAATTTGTAATTGAATCCAGACTTCAAAAGTCTGGCATGGATGTACTATTTCAGCTTTATTTCTTGATCTATGCAATTCCCATAAATTTTACCGTGTTTTGGATATGAAAAATAGTTACTTTATACGATATTTATCTTGGAGTAGAAAGATAAAGGCAGTGTGTATTTAAATGACTTTTATAATAATTTTAATTGTGTATTTATTTTATATCTATGATTGATAAGCTGTAAATATCTGATTATATTATTATTGACATTTATTCAATATATTATGCTTACCAGTTTGATTTGTAGCTGGTAGTATGGCAACTAAGCTATTAAAAGCAACTTGAATGGCAGCATAGCCTCATTGTTGACAACATTGTTGAAAGCAAAGCAACATACTTGGCAACAGTGTAACATTGTTGGAAACAGTAACATATTAGGCAATAGGGCAACAGGACTGCACTTTTGGAAACGGTGCAACAGTATTAGCAATAAGGCAACATGGATGGCAATAGAGTAACATAGTCGGCAACAGAATAACATATTCAGCAACAAAGCAAAGTAGCTAGCAGAAGCAACAAAGTGGAGTGACCCGAAAGGGGATGAAAGTCCAAAAGAGTTTGTTCAAAGGATGTGAATATTGAATTATGTATTTAGAAAGTTGATATGTGAATTTGGGATGTTGTCAGTGCATTTGGGTACATGAACCACGTGCATCTTTTATTGATAACATATTCAAAGTATGGTGAATGCATAATTCATTAGCCGTATATGACAAAGCCAATATTATACCATCTGGTGAATTTTTGCATGTATTCTTGGGCGGGTATAGTTTCGTCTTTGATATTAATATTATAATGTGTAAGGCACTGCATTAATTAAGTATTCATGTTTGTTTGTTGTTGTTTTTCATTATCGCTATATTTCTGTTATCCATTTCCTTGTTGCATTATCTTTCATGGTGAGGTTTGTAAAGACTCTCATATTTGATTATCATGAATCGTTTTCATTGGCATAAATTGTGTTCGGTGTTTTAGATTAATCCACATACACTTGGTTTCTATCTTGTTACAGATGGTTACAAAAAGAGGCCCTGTGTCAAATCTACCTACCAACATGGTACACCAGACAGATGTCTTGTATTTACCTGCTGATAAGGTGGGAAGAAAAACGTATAAGTATGCTATAACCATTGCAGATGTCGCTAGTGG
This sequence comes from Megalonaias nervosa, assembly GCA_016617855.1. Classification (NCBI taxonomy): domain Eukaryota; kingdom Metazoa; phylum Mollusca; class Bivalvia; order Unionida; family Unionidae; genus Megalonaias; species Megalonaias nervosa. The sequence goes on along the minus strand of JAECUM010009440.1, from coordinate 6,801 downwards.
CTATAAACAGACGATTCACCTGTTAGCAAAGAATCGATATAAATCTGCTGAACGAGGGGTCCACTCAGATGACAATTCTCTGCACATGATGATCCGAGTCGATCGTTTATGAAGGCAGTATCCCAGCTGATGATATACATGGTGTGAGTGTTCGGTGGGGTGAGGCGGGTCCCCATTAGGCGAAGGGTATAGTCAAACATACGTTGCTAGCGTTCAGTGAAGTTGCCTGATATCGAATGGGTTGCACAGTTAACTTGCTGTTGTGGAGGCCCTGAGACCGAGATATTGCTATCAACAGGTAGTGTGCTCGGAGAAGGGATTAGAAACCCATTCATAGTTCCACCCCAGATGGGTATGGATAAGAACCATGAGGATTCGTTCGTGGTTGCGTTGGCACCGATCTGTTTTATGTATGTTCTTTGACTGTTGGAATGCGGTGTGCGTCGCGCCGCCAATCCGGTATGGTTGCGGGGAACGTATGTTATACACAAACGATGGGACATTCCTGGCCCAAAAAAGTCGTTTACCACCTTGATACGTCACTAGACGGTTAAGGGGGTCAGCAATCGGCAGCCTCTCAGTGAGTGGGTTGATGTGGGTTGGAGTTGTAAAAGGACTACAGATCTTGTCAGAGGTGGTAGCGATTTCGGAGTCTCAATAACGTGCTAGAAATACTGAAACGGGAGGTCGCTCGCGTCCGAATATGCGTCATGCCTTACGAGTGTGTGCACTTGTCCGAAGTGTAGACAGCGGAGATTTGGCTTTGCGAGTTATCTGGGTGAAGTCTTCGATATATTTGCTTTGCCAATGTATTTTATTTTTATTTGCCGCTGATAATCGGTCGAAAATATATAATCAATTGATACCCTATTATGGACATGTGATTTGTTTTTAGTGATGATTAATCTTACTAATAGCCAATTAACATGCGACATTAGCTTATCCAAAACGAGGCGAAGATGATGCTGCACTTGCTATTTTTGATGTAATTTGTAACTGTGTCTCAAAATCTTTTCTTGCCATAATTCCATGGTAAAAGCGATTGTAAGGGTCCTTTTCTCAAATTTTCGCAATAGGGGAAACGCATAGGGCAATAAATTGTAATTTTAGGTGTAGTGATCGAAGTTGAAAATAGCCCATTTAATCCGAGAAGTACAACAGAGGGCGCCGGTCTTAATTTATGCATGTCCCCTGGCTGTCAATCTAAAACTTTAAGAATACTAACTAGACTGTAATCCACGCTACCCTGCGGGATACGGGGGAAGTAGCGGTGATGTACGTGTCTGCCCTGTGTACTAGCCGGCGTGCAGACTTGATGAAGTGTGTGCCAGGAGTTACCCCTAGGATAATACAACGTTCCCTAACCGACCTCATCAAGATCCAGGGTGCGAATGCTAGGCGGGTCCGTGTCAAAAATGTTCAGTCGATTAGACGCCTTAACCAGGAAGCGCGGTTGTAATAGAATCCTTACATCAACAACTGCGATAGGTTCAAGACCGCCTGGTCCTTGTAGAACAGGCGGTCGGGATTGTATCGAATGGACTGCCACCACGAAGATGTTAAGCGACAAAAAGGCAGTTTGTCCTCTAGTCCCCCTGGCCGGTCCAGGTCTATGCGGATTTGCTTCGGAAGGTTTTCCATGCAGTGGACGTGACCGTTAACGAGAACATTCGTATTTTCATGACTAAAACCATAGTCACGAAAAAGTAGGAAAACGTGCTTCTTGGAGCCAACAAATTCTTCACAATAAACCGGATGAATAAAATTATTAACAGTTTAGTCAACGTAAATACGAATGAAATGGGCATATGAACTTTTCACTAAGCTCACCATCAATATTTTAAATTCTTAAATGTATGTTCTTCCACGTGTCGCTCTCAAAAACCGCATGGATCCATATCACGTTATTACAATTTTTCGATCTATTAAGTTTGTTTCTAATCGACGCTCTAAAAGCCGATAGATTTGTTGGAAGGGCCAGTCTTTTTGTCCCAATAATTTTTCATTTACTCAAAGAAGTTAAAATAAAAATGATGCTATTATATTATTTGTTATTGTTTTTAATTTAAAAACCGAATAATCTCAGTATTTCTAAACAATTTTGTTTTCATTTTCAGGAAGAAATTTAGACACAATAGATTGCATTACTACTGTAACCGTCAGACTTGTGTCATTGATCAATTCGGAATTCGTTATAAGTTTCTATGTATCTTCCCAGTCTTTGTAGTGGATACAGTTTTAAATATATCCCTAAAAAATCAATAATCAGATATGTGGACATATTGATATACCGTTCATTGGTGCAATGCAGATGTACAAACTAATCACGCAATATAAAAAGGACAAGCAGGATATCATTTAGAGAAATACGAAAACGTATACATTAGTTTATAACTAATGCTTATATGATTCTGACAGAGATCGAAAGGAAGATCGATGAAGAGCGAGAGAGGGAGATAGAGATAAATGTTTGCGTCAACCTTAAATTTGTAAGATTCCTTTGCATTTTTAAAAGAGGGATGTAAAAATAAATAGCGGAAGCAATTTTACACAGACATGATATCAAATTTATGTCACTGTTAGCTTGGAATTACCGGTATTATTTTCATTGCTCGTAGTTACGCGGGAAAAATTTGCTTTACACAACACCGGCCACACAACTGGAAAAAATATTGTTTTTCTTTAATACAGAGATAAAACAATTCTCGAATGGTAAAAAGTAAAGACCAATAACACCGTTCTTTATTTTGAAAATCCGTTACTTACAAATAGGCAGCTATAAGAAATGGGTTTACTTTTAGGTTTAGACTGTTCACTACGTCGCTTCAATATTGGGGCATCAAACAAACGTGGTTTTTCTGTGTACATGATGTGCATATTTCATTTAAATGTCAATGTTCGTGAACCGTTATACGTCTTAGCGAATCCCATGTTATGTCGGCATGTCTTTGCGCTACACCTTCAGTACTCCGAATTGTATGGAGGTAAATGCTTTTCTCAAAAATAACTCAAGCGGAATCTCCGTCGTCGCTGTAAATACAGTGTATTCGCTAACTCGAACTAAATATTCTTTCCTCTCAAAATACGAATAGCTCCTATATACTGGACAAATATATAATTTTGGTATATTTCCCCGTCATTCAAACAATAAGGAGTCAAGAATTTATCATAACTTTTGAGTTTGTTGTTTTTTTATGGATGTAAAATGTTTCTAACACTTACGAAGAAATCGAGATAAATCTGGCCCATTTGTTTTATGTTCTTCTCGTCTTGAATATATTTCAATCAATGGTTAAATTGGTAAGAGGACACTGGATATATGGAAATAGGGGTGTCCATGAGAGATGGGGTGGTGACGACCCTTCAGTTTATTTACTCGTTTTCTCGCTGCAAACAGCAAACAGCACAATTTTGAGTAAAGCCAATAATTTACAACACACCTGTCAACACTGAACACTCACAGTAACAATTCATAAACACGTATTTCCTTTCGTACTTCAGGTTATTTTTTGTATTTTTGCTCTTTTTTTAAGTCAGTGTGTACTAAAGACATCCCTTGGAAATGTATTAACCAACGATGGCCAAGTTCATCGGTGGGAGAAAGGTTATCGCTTTGAAAAGTCGCTGTATGATATACTGATATACGATAAACCGCTCCGGTGGCCTAAGTGGTTAGAGCGTCCGCCTCGGATGCGGGAGGTCGTGGGTTCGATCCCGAGTCATACCAAAAAACTTGCAAAAATGGTACTAACAGCTGCCTCGCTTGGCGCTCAGCATTAAGAGGTTAGTGTTAGGACTGGTCGGCCTGGTGTCAGGATAATGTGACTGGTTGGGACATCATGCTACATGTCTGCAGTATGATACCCCAGTGCTAGACATCACTATAAACTGCCACACTGCAGACATCGTAGCGATATGACTGAAAAATTGTTAAAGCTACGTTAAAAATTCAAATCACATCACAACACTGATATACGATACCTATACTATTGTTCAGTTGCTTTTGTCATGCATCAGTGAGTTCAAAAGAAATTATTTATAGTTTGTTTCGTCGTAAACTACACATTGCTGTATATTTGCGAGACAGTGAGTGCCTCATTTTGTTGGTATACCCATGAAAAACGGAATAAAAGGATACTTACCGTGCCAAATTAAATAATGAGTGTGATGCTAGATTGACAGGTAAGGATCTTCAATAATTTTTTTTTTTTTTTTTAAAATAACCCAAGTTTTTACTTAAATTATATGTAACTGAAAAAAAAACATTTTTAACAAGTCGTCTGTTTTGGTAATACCGGTTCGAAAGTGGGTCAATTAATGCTAAAGTTTGTGGCCTTCTTAGTCATTACACGGTGTATTTTGGCCATATGACTTAAACCAGCACATCAGAAACTATGCATTATAATTAATTTTAACTGATATGAATACCGAGATTACATTGTAAAGATACAAATCGGTATAAATAGTTAATCAACTGCATCTAGAACAAACAATTCATTTTCTTGAATATTTACAAACTTCACCAAAATTTAAAAAGCTCAAAGATCCATATGTTGTTTTTTATTAACCACGTAGACCAAGGGTGGGCAATAATTTTGGCAGGGGGTGGGGACACTCCCCGAACTTTGATAAGTCGTCAAGGGCCAAAAATTTCTACTATATTAATGAAACTACCTCACAATCCATCATATTGTATGAATATCCCATTTTATTTGTCAATAAATTTAATAACAAATTGTTGAATACACGTTTATCCAAAGCTTATATTTTGAAGGCAATTCATATTGTAAAACGTTTTGCATGTCGTGCAGAAATGTTAGACGGTACTAATCCGGCGCGTGGGCCGTATTTTTCCAACCCATACATTGTACGCGTAGTTGTAAAGTTCAAGCTACTCATCCGTTACACCAGGGACAAATATAGTTTGAGTAGATGAACACTATAGTGTGAAGACGAATGTTATTTTGCCGTCATGTACATTTTACCTGGACGGTGTCGAAATTGTTTTAAGATGTTTTGAACGTCGTCATTTTCTAGTGAAGTTTTTGAAACTAAAACAACGTAATTATTGTCGATACGGCAGTTGATTAAATATTTCTACCTACTTATAATACAATAGTATACCATGGTGTCTTAGCAGTTAAAATTAAATAAAATGTATACTTTCTGCTGTGCTCACGGAAAGTTATACGGCCACAATACACTGTTTAAGTACCAAGGACAGTACATAATACCTTAAATACATGTGATAGAGAGGTATACTGGAATAATGCAAGTCAACTATCCTTTGATTCTTGTCCTGTCCCATATTCCGCACAATCCAAGAGATGTATTGACATTTGCAAATTACCAGGCGAATCCCGGTGCGCACCCGATGACATTAGAGGTTCAAAAGTCAGTTGTTTAACTGGATGTTGCGGATCAGGCCACAAGGCCATTTACAGTTTGATAAAATACAACCGTGTATCTGACCGTCTCTGTCCAAGAGTCCGCAAGCCGTATATACACAACATCTGGAACAAACCCGAAGAAGTGAATAATCATTCAGAACCCAACTTTCGACGTTTCTATTATTTTTATTTGCGAAAGTGTATTTCTGATAGAATTTGACCACAAATACATGAACAGCATTATTTTCCGGCTGTTAATAAGTTTTCGAAAGCAATTTCACTTAGTGTTACAATTTTATTTTGGATTTTGATTTCAACACAGTCTAAAGTGCATTCTTGCCGCATTAGTAACTTCATCAACATATATAATGCAGGACAAATTAATAGAAATTAAAGGATAAAATATTTTTCACACCTAAATATATCATGTTAATTTACACAGACGCCACACAATTCCAAGCACTAATTCTATATTCAGATAAGCCCCATCCTGACCCAATTCACATGGTCCGTTTACATAGGGTTCCTTAGTGACGTCGTCATGGAAAACGTTCTGTCGGATAATGCACTCTCCTAAACATAACGCCACTTTTAATAGACGAGATACAGTTCCAGGCATACATCATAAATTCACGTAACCCCCATAGTGACCCAACCCCTTTATTAAATTTACTTGGGACTCCATGGTGACATTCGTCATGGTAAAATTTGCACAGGGTACCAAACTCTCCTAAATGTAATGCTAATTTCAAATGATGCCATATAGATGAAACTGATGATGTTAACCTAGTGTTAAATTCATATAACCTCAAATACCGACCTAACACCCATGTTAAGTTTACATGATTTCTGTAATGACTTCCATCATGGTAATATTTCTATATGATACTACACCCTCTAAAACATAGTCACCTTCTATAAACGCCATACAGATCCAAACGCAAATATTAAAATCAACTAGCATGCATACTGACCAAATCCCTATGTTAAATTTACACCGGGTTCCGAGATGGTATCCGTCATGTTAACATTTCCAAGCAACCCCAAAATTGGTATCCGTAATATTTAATTCCCATAGGTGTCTTAAGGAGGTCCAGAGAGTAGTGTTAAATTCCCATAGAACTCGATAGGTGTCCCTAAAGCCACTTAGCCAGATCATTTATACAGACAGAAAAAAACAACTTCAGGACAAGGAATGATTGTTGTTGACACCAGTAATTACAGGGACTTCAGGGACTTTGCCGCTTACCTACCCGGCATTCTGCAGCCTACTATTTAAAAAGGCTTGAATCTACTTAGGAGTGTTGTTTAAAATTCCATAATGGCGGGCATATGAATCAAGGGTACTTACTTTTTAATCTGTACTATATGGCCAGTGTTGTGCTTACGTACCGTTTAACTTGACAAATAT
>JAECUM010009437.1:18018-55276 GCA_016617855.1 Megalonaias nervosa | reverse complement strand
GTGTGTGTGTGTGTGTGTGTGTGTGTGTGTGTGTGTGTGTGTGTGTGTGTGTGTGTGTGTGTGTGTGTGTGTTAACTTTCGCTTACACACATCGTTTGTACAAAAATTTAATAAATAAAGAAATAGACCATTGACTTAAACCATTTAATTTCCCCGTGTAGATGTATGTCATCGTTCTCAACTTTTCTGCAAGTCACCTTTGGGGCTACTAGATTGTAAAAAAAGATCTTCATGAGGTACCAAACGAATTTCTTTCTGCGTTGGTCTTGTTGGTTCTGTTATTCTATCAGATTACTACCGCTTTTTCTCTCTCAGTCTCTTAATCTCACTCTGTATTAAAGACTGTAATGCAAATGGTATTGGATATGAGACAATCATTTCTTCAAGATCGCTAGTACAAACTTCTACCAACACATTTTGAAAAGTATTGTGTGACACGGATCGTCATTGTTGCTTGGTGTCTGGTTGGAAAAGTGTCATCGTTTCATCTTGATTATAAACTTTGACTCAGATTTACAAACTACTTGAACTCTTTACATCTCACCGAGTAGGTGTAAGTCATCGTTTTCAATTTTCTTGAAGTGCGTTTTTGCGTCTCTCAAATGGCACAATAAAATTTCAAGGCACGAACGAATTTAATTTGGGCTGAATCAGGACTCTCTTGGTTTTGTGACAGAAGTGGAGAACATTGATTAAGGCTTGCTCATGTCGTCTTCGACTGGATCAGAACTAACACCTCAGCTCCTGTGTGTGTGTGTGTTTGTGTGTGTGTGTGTGTGTGTGTGTGTGTGTGTGTGTGTGTGTGTTTGCGTTCGCGTACATTGGTGTGGATAGTAGATATGGGTGTGCTTTTCTTCTCTTCCCGTCTGTGTAGATAGTAGGTATGTGTCTGTTTTATGCATTCGCGTTTGTTGGTGTGGATAGTATAGTGTGTTTTATGCGTTCGCCTAGCGTTTGTGTGGATAGTAGATATGGTGTGTTTTGTATGCGTTCGCGTACGTTGGTGCGGATAGTAGATATGGTGTGTGTTTGGTATGCGTTCGCGTACGTTGGTGTGGATAGTAGATATGGTCTGTGCTTTTCTTCTCTTCCCGTCTGTGTGGATAGTAGGTATGTGTCTGTTTTATGCATTCGCGTTCGTTGGTGTTGATAGTCTATGTGTGTGTTTTATGCATTCGCATTCGTTGGTGTGGATAGTAGATATGGTGTGTGTTTTGTATGCGTTCGCGTACGTTGGTGCGGATAGTAGATATGGTGTGTGTTTGGTATGCGTTCGCGTACGTTGGTGTGGATAGTAGATATGGTCTGTGCTTTTCTTCTCTTCCCGTCTGTGTGGATAGTAGGTATGTGTCTGTTTTATGCATTCGCATTCATTGGTGTGGATAGTCTATGTGGTGTTTTATGCGTTCGCCTAGAGTTTATGCGGATAGTAGATAATGTGGTGTTTTATGCGTTTGCCTAGCGTTTGTGTGGATAGTAGATATGGTGTGTTTTGTATGAGTTCGCGTACGTTGGTGTGGATAGTAGATATGGTGTGTGTTTTGTATGTGTTCGCGTACGTTGGTGTCAATAGTAGATATGGTCTGTGCTTTTCTTCTCTTCCCGTCTGTGTGGATAGTAGGTATGTGTCTGTTTTATGCATTCGCGTGCGTTCGTGTGGATACTATAGTGTGTTTTATGCATTCGCATTCATTGGTGTGGACAGTAGATATGGTGTGTGTTTTGTATGCGTTCGCGTACGTTGGTTTGGATAGTAGATATGGTGTGTGTTTTGTATGCGTTCGCGTACGTTAGTGTGGATAGTAGATATGGTCTGTGCTTTTCTTCTCTTCCCGTCTGTGTGGATAGTAGGTATGTGTTTGTTTTATGCATTCGCGTTCGTTGGTGTAAATAGGATAGTGTGTTTTATGCATTCGCATTCGTTGGTGTGGATAGTAGATATGGTGTGTGTTTTTCTTCTCTTCCTTCGTTCGTGTAGATAGTAGAATGTGTGTTATATGCGTTCCCGTACGTTTGTGTGGATAGTAGATATGGGTGTGTTTTTCTTCTCTTCCCGTCTGTGTGAATAGTAGGCATGTGTCTGTTTTATGCATTCGCGTTCGTTCGTGTGGATAGTATAGTGTGTTTTATGCATTCACATTCGTTGGTGTGGATAGTAGATATGGTGTGTGTTTTGTATGCGTTCGCGTACGTTGGTTTGGATAGTAGATATGGTCTGTGCTTTTCTTCTCTTCCCATCTGTGCGGATAGTACATATGTATCTGTTTTATGCATTCGCATTCGTTGGTGTGGATAGTCTATGGGTATGTTTTATGCGTTCTCGTCCGTTGGTGTGGATAGTCTATGTGTGTATGTTTGATGCATTCGCGTTCGTTGGTGTGCATAGTCTATGGGTATGTTTTATGCGTTCTCGTCCGTTGGTGTGGATAGTCTATGTGTGTATGTTTTATGCATTCGCATTCGTTGGTGTGAATAGTCTATGTGTCTGTTTTATGCGTGAATCAGAAATAAAAAATATAAATATTATAATCTTGAATCAGAATCAAAATAAAAATAAATATTATACTCATTCGTTGGTGTGAATAGTCTATGGGTCTGTTTTATGCATTCGCATTCGTTGGTGTGAATAGTAAGTATGGTGTGTTTTATGCATTCGCATCCGTTGGTGTGGATAGTAGATATAGATGTGTTTTATGCATTCGCATTCGTTGGTGTGGATAGTAGATATGGGTCTGTTTTATGCATTCGTATTCGTTGGTGTGGATAGTATACATGTGTGTGTTTTATGCATTCGCGACCGTTAGTGTGGATAGGAGATACTGGGATTTTTTTCTCTCGCCCTTTCTTTTGTGTGTGTATTGGTCTTTGTCCCTATAAAACTCCCTTTATCCCTATCCAATTCATTTCACCTATCTACAGTATCGCATATTCAGGTCAGCCAGTTCAGTGACATCACACAGTATCGAGTATTCAGGTCAGCCAGTTCAGTGACGTCACACAGTATCGAGTATTCAGGTCAGCCAGTTCAGTGACGTCACTGAAGCTAGAAATTGTTGAGGCTATAAATATAGACTTGGATTTTCCACAGGTTGTAGCTATAAATACATACAAGGGTTTTTAAACAGAAATTAACCAAAAATTGTAGCTAAAAATAGACCCTACCTGTTCCATTCCTCTTGTAGCTCTACAGGCCCAATATTTTTGTCGCCAGACAGGCCCAATATTTTTTGTCGCTAGACAGGCCCAATATTTCTCCATGTTCAATTTCCCTTGTCCGTAGGGTACAAAAGTAGGGTCCCGTGAGACTATAAATCTTGAGGCTATAGTGCAAACGACAAAATTTAACAAAGAAGTCTACGTGAGGCTATAAATTTTGAGGCTAGAGTTCAAACGACCAAATTTAACATAGAAGTCTACGTGAGGCTATAAATCTTGTCCGTCTATAGTCGCACCCATGTTAAAATTCCCATGTTAAATTCCCATTGACGCCAGGGTACAACCCCCTAACTTTAACATTACGGTCTACGTGACGCTATAAATCTTGTCCGTCTATAGTCCCACCCATGTTAAAATTCCCATGTTAAATTCCCATTGACGCTATATCACCCCAGGGTGTGCTTTTGACGCTATACAAAATTCCCATTGTCCATATATCGTCCCAGGGTGTGCTTTGACGCTATAAATCTTGACGCTATATTCGATATTAGGGTCCCACTTGATTATAGCTATTTATAGCATCATTATAATTATGCAAATTTATGAACACCGCCAACATAATTTCAGGTCTAGGTAATGCTTTATATATAAATCTCGGGCTTGTATTAGTATTGACGTCATAAATCTTGTCCGTAGACAGGCCCAGGGGGTCTTGTAATGCTAATTCCCATTGTCCCTATATAGGCCCAGGGTGTGCTAGTCGCTATACAAAATTCCCATTGTCCGTAGATCGTCCCAGGGTGTGCCATTTGTCCGTAGAAATCTTGTCCGTAGATCGTCCCAGGGGAGTCTGTAATGATAATTTCCATTGTCTCTATATAGGCCCAGGGTGTGCTAGTTGCTATACAAAATTCCCATTGCCCGTAGATTGTCCCAGGGTGTGTCATTTGTCCGTAGAAATCTTATCCGTAGATCGTCCCATGGGGGTCTGTAATGCTAATTCCCATTGTCCGTAGATTGTCCCCATATACTACTTTCATTTCTCTATGTTATATTAAAATCAATGTAATGTTTCTACCATGCTTCTTGTCTGAATTTAATAATGAATTCCATTCAGCCTCAAACCTATATCAATGGCTACTTCGGATTTGGAATTAGTATTTGCAGCATTAAACTTTACAATGCCAAGTTATTTCTTAAGCGCCGTCGAATACTTACTCAGCATGCCATCGTCCACAATTATGCCCTTTGGCGCGAAAGGATAATCGTTATGCAAAAGCATGCAACTCTTCTGGATAGTTCAAATCGACCTCGAGAACGTATTATGCGCGATCATCGTTATGCAGTAATTTCTCTGTGAATTTTCTGGCTCCTTCTGATACATAACTCAGCCATGCAAAATATTTGTTTAACATTACGTGATAAATGTCTTTTCCTGTGTTTATTCACATCCCAGACGATATTTATTACTAATTTCATAATGTCTTGTTGTGATCTCCTTGTATTCCTTTCTCGATGAAATTATACAATATCAGTAATAATTTCCCGCTTTAATTTTGTCATTTTGAGCGCGGCATCTCATGATTATCCAAGGTAGGAATAATATCAAGCAAGATCCAAGTTCTAATACGACATGCCGAGATCAAGAATACGTCTGCCAGCAGAAGTACATCCTGAGATGCAAGTCTTGATATTCGACAAGATTTTTGTGCCAGATTCGTTCGAGATATTGCCAGCGAGTCATAGTCCGCTTCGGAAAGGCTAGTTGCATTAAATTTTTCCCATGATAACGTGTACTCATAAGGATAAATAAAGCATGTATACCAGTTGCAAGCAAAACAATATCAGAAGAATACAACATAATTAGTTCTCAATACTTGCCATATATCGGGGAGATATGATAATTGCTGAGTGGATATATGTTTGTTTGCCTATGATATACCCTGCTTGTCAGAGAGATGTTGCGGATAATTCTTGATAATAAAATGATCATGACGCCACCAAGGTCTGCAATTCGTTACAAATTAGAATTTTTTAAAAAATATTTCTGACTTAACAAACATTCATCTGGTCCAGTTTAACCTTTGATCTTTCTTGAATGCTTTCTTGATTCTTTAAGTCCCAAACACTTGGTTGCCCATATTAAACTTTCTGTGCTAAAAAATAATTTATTTGACACGTTGTCTTCGTTCTCAATATCGTTCGCTTCCGCTGGTGTCATTCTAACACTCGTGTGTTTTGTATCATTATATTTATTCCTTAACGACTGCGGTTCATCCAGATATTTATTCGTTTATTTCTTGTGAAATGTTTCAAAATATCATTCTTCAACGTCCTGCTAAATCTTTCAACGACAACGGCCCTGCCTTTGTTGAACGCAGAGTACTTACGAATTCTGTTTTCCTCGAGCCAGTTCTCAAATGTATTATTATAAAATTCGCCGCCATAGTCCACTTAAAGTTTTGCTGGTCTGCATTACAAAAAGGTGCAAATGTGGCTCCAGTTTAAGTTTCAGTGGTAAACTCCACCTGTTCTTACAAAAACATCAACAATATTTAGCAGATATGTGACGCCTCTGTTTTCTCTGAAATAGTTTTTGACGTCTTTGATATCTGATGATCAGGTGTCAACAACGCAACTAGCAATGATTCTGCGTCTTGGAAAACAGGCATCTTCCTGGCTTATGTAATTTTCTGCAAGTGAGTCATCTATTTTCATTTGGATACTATTTTGTGCCTGCTTTTGGTTAGCTCGCTTTTGGTTTTCTGACTTATAGTATGCTGGCTTTTTGGTTTTCAGGCTTTTGTTTCTCTGGACATGACTGTTGTTACGCCAAGCTTATATTTGATTCCAGTGGAGCCTCTGACAAAAGCTTTGCCGATAATATCTATCATGCCAGTTGGCTTTACTGCCGCTAGCTCATCAAGCACAATTCTATAACAATATTTGTTTTCTTTTTGGACTATCCCTATAGCAAAGTCGCATCGCCGTGGCGTCTCCTTCGTTATATAGCTCATGGCCAGAAAGCGGCTGATCATTAATGTCAAGTTGTCTGTCTAACGTGTTATATGTGTCGATATAGTTGTGTACGGACAGAGTCCAGCCGCCTTTTGGCTTGAGAAAGTTTCCAATTAGCCTATACAGATCAAAGGCACCACCATATAAACTATATGTCATTTTGCACACAGTACAGAGGTCAACTACTTTATTTCCTTAAATATAATTACTGTTATCACAGTTGGGCATATATATCAGCAAAATACAAAAAGCATCATATATCTAAGACTCCAGTAGGTTGCTCTAGCCAGTTAACGACTGCCTTCACAAACTCACACTGTCTTTTTCCACAGTCAGCACATACTGATGTCACCACAGAACTTCTGTTTAGAGTTTGGGATAAAGTTTCCTCATTACTCTTTGCATTCATCTTGCGCAATAAATACCACACAAAACATACTGCCTTATGATTATGCATGATTAAGCTTACTCAAGAATAACTTGCCATTAGCCAAACTTGGCATCGCCCTTAAGCTGAGTATTATGTTCAAGGCAGATTTTCATTCCAAGGGCGATCTGATAAGATAAATACAATAGTGGTCACGGGCTGAGCTATTCATATACTGAATTTATGATGAGTTATAAATATAAGTTTGTTTGTCGCCTGAAATATATTTTCTGATGGCATCGCATGGAGGCAGACCAAACGAGTCAAAATATTCTGCATCGCTACCATCTGTTTTGTTGATAATGGCGACACCGAATTTCAGCGTCATCCAGATAATATTCTATGTTTGCAAAGCGGAATTCGTCATGCTTAGTTTATTTTGGCAGCATATCCTTGGAAACGACACCAAATATGATTTTATATCTTTGAGTACTTTCTCAATATCAATATTACATACATGCGTTCGATTCTGTGATAATGAAATCCTCGTGCTCTCTTTTGTTTCTTACGCCACTCCCATAAAGATAAATGTTCAGTTACTTATGGCATAATATCCACTAAATCTAGTTACAGTAGCCAATAACCTGCAAGATCATTTAAGCATTGCGAAATCATATATAAATATACAATTGTCATTATCTCACGATAACAATATCATCCTACACAGAAAATCAATTCATATATCATAAGAAATATGACACATTGAATATTAGGGTTAATTCATAAATCCCTATGAAATATTGCATATTTGAACATTCTTTGGGTTACATCATAAATTCCTATGGAATTCTACACATTGAATATTTGATTACATGCAATCCGTCAATTCTCTCAATGAACTAATAATTAAAGAATTAAATTGCATAACACTCTAACATATCAACAGAGTCCTACGAAATGAATACACGATACATGCGTGAATCATAAGCATATCAACACATTTGCAAAAACCAAACAAATGAAATAGAATATTATATGGAAACTAAAATTGCGTTCCTTAATGCTGTTTCTTTCCACACAAACCGTGCGTCCTAGCACTATAGCCTGTTTTCCATTTTAAGACAGCTATCTGGCCTTTCTGCGAGAGAAAATAATATTCTCAAGTTTCCCAAGGAGTTGGACCTTTTGTCTTCTCACAAGGCAAGAGTCGAACTAAAGAATTCTGTCTAAAGTTGCTCCTATAAATTCTAAGTCTCCCAAAGTGTACGCCTTAATTTTTACTGACCAATCGGAAGTAACTTTTCCTAAAATTCTCCCCAAATAGTCATGTCTTTCATCAGATTTCACCATCCTAAAATATTCTGCAATTAGCTTTCCTTTGAAGATCAGTTATTTGACATAAAGTCCTCTTCCAACTGATACGGTCGGTACTTCTATGTACTCTGTGTCACTATACCGTTACGATGACTGGGTCAATTCTACTGAAGCTTAAACGTAGACCCTTTAATGTTTCAGAGATGAAATAAGAGAAATATCAGCGAACTTCCTCAAGACCTTTCTGGCTTGACTATGATAACTTCAAAGCATAATTTATTCAACCTTAAGTTTCAATAAGTCTTCAAAATTCACCACATTACACCGTGCTTTGACAAATTTTTTGCTGTAGTAATCATTCACTTGGCTTCTTCTTTTAAGCTCAGTTTCTTTCCTTGATTTGCACTAAAGTTGAAGAAATTTCTCGACGATTTTTTTTTCCCGCAGAAGAAAACAGGAGCAATTTTCCTTGTCATGCCTGACAAGAAGCCAAATAGCTTAAAGAAAGACGTTGATAACAATTTTTCTATTGTCGTTTTACACTTAATTTGTATTAGCTTTATATCCAGTTACATAGTTGCGGCTTGCACATGCAGGTGCAAATACAACAATTTGCATTTTCTCCGCTATTTCTCGTATGATGTAGATACTATATATAGGATATTAAATTAGCATCGAAGATTTTATTGACATCAACATTCCTGGAGGCGCATTAGGACTGAAACTATAAAATACTGAAACTGTAAATAACATAGCTATAGCCACCTGGCGTGTCGTATGATCCTTCGGCTGCAAAAAAAAAAAAAAAAATTATCAGCAAACTGCTCACGTCGCTGATGTTAACAGGAAATTCGCCATCGTGAAACCCGTCTTGGTGCAAAACGTACTTGCTGAATCCTATACAATCTCTTAGTGTGTTATTTATTGTAAAGTCCACGCTGTAGCCGCCCTGGAGCGTCATTCTCGTCTTAAATGTAGAATAATTAGGCTTGATTAATTGGCTTTCATCAACATGACCTCGTTCCGTCATCATTTGATTAATTTCTAGCATTTTGTGATGATTCAGTGCGAAATGAATTAGTTATTGTTTGAGAAATCGCATGTTGAAACGGAATTTGACAGCATACTTGCCAAAGCACATTATGATAGCATTGGCGCCTCAAAAAAAACAAAAAACTTACAAGCGATTTACCCTGAATTGTTTTGCATTTAAGGTAGACACTAACATGAACAATGTTGTTGTTTCATCAGCAGGCATGAGAGCAAATCAGCTGCAAGATGAACTTGATAATTATGATAAGATACACAAAGGTTCTGCGATGATAAGGAGTCAGCTATCCTCGCTAAAAATCTAGAAATGTCGGTAAGACGTATAATAAGCGAGCTGAATAATAAATCAATAGAATTAATTGACATTAACAAAACTCTTAAAATAAGAGCAAAGGAAGAATATTATCATTATGATGACTACGACTGCAGGTCAAATGCAAAAGAGTTGGAAAGAGTGAACGGAAGACAACTTTACAGAGAACTCGGCTTACATTATGTTGATATAGAAACAATTCCGTAGATAATGGAATTGCCTGATAAAGATGATGATGATCATGAACCTAAACCTCCACAACCTGAAGCAAACACTCCATAGACGAAAGGAAGAAGAACTTTCACGACCTGAGCCTGCAATTCCACAAACGGATCCTACAATTCTACAACCTGAGCCTGCAGTTCCACAACCTACGCCTGAAATTCCAAACCTGAGCCTGCAAATCACAACCTGAGCCTGAAATTCCACAACCTTAGCCCGCAGTTCCACAACCTGAGCATGAAATTCCACAACTTGAGCCTACAGTTCCACAACTTGAGCCTGCAGTTCCACAACCTGAGCCTGAAATTCCACAACCTGAACCTGCAATTCTACAACCTGACCATGAAAAGACACAACCTGACCCTGCAGATCCGCAACCTGAGATTGCGCCTCAGAAGTAGCTTAAGAACAATGGTCTAAAAACGGTGCTCAACCTTTCACGAGAAGACGAGATTCCGGCAGAAACTAAAAAATTGCTCAAGCGCACTAACACGCTTTCAAGAACTTCGTGAAGACAAATACGATTCAAATGTACTAAACTATCATAGTTTCATCATAATCATCACTATCATAATATCAGCAGTAAACTGTCATAATTTGCTTCCATATGACAGGAATCCTTTCTAAATCACTAGCATAATTTATTTATTCATTACCTACTAAAGAAAGCTTCATAAATTCACTCAATGCTAGTGCTGCAAGAAAAAAAGTTTTTATACGATATGATACCGATTTGAAGATAACATTAATTATATATCACATGGATATCGAATAAACTAAATGCGTGGTCATGTATTAGACAAAATTCCAAGTGATCAAACAGTTCAAAACACTAGTTGAGACTTTTATTATTATTTGATAGCACGATGATTGATGTTGATATTACTTCACTTGCTACAACTATTAAATATACAGAATTACATTCGGAAAACCAGGAATTCACTAGCTATGAGTAAACGTTTTCTTTACAGATCCGCCGCAACCTGATGCTTAATTCTAAAAAGTACTAGAATACAGAATTTTACAGCAGCTATTTTACAAATTTGTTACTGTCAAATATAACTTTGCTCCTGCTGATGAATTCATCGTTTGCAGCGCAGAAAACTAAAGAAGAAAAGCAGCTGATACAGCCTGAAGCAGACATTCCACAGCAACAGCCAGAAACAAAAGAGCCGCTTCAACAACCTGAAGCAGACATTCCACAGTAACAACTGGGAACAAAAAAGACGCTGCTACGACTTGAAGCAGACAGTCCACAGCCGCGGCCTGAAACAGAAAAGTCACTGCTACGGACTGAAGCAGTAGTTCCACAGCCACAGCCGAAACAAAAGAACCGCAACAACATCCTGATGTAAAGAAACCTCAGCCACACCAGATGCTTCTGAGGCATACTACAATATGTGTAAGCATTCAATACAGCCGCCTGGTACGCCAAGTCATTAAAAGAAATGTACCATATCTGGACAATGAATAAAGAAGGTTTTAATATTAGCCCAATCTCAATTACACTAGTAATGATCCTAACCTAAAAGAGTACAACGAGGGAAGCTTGGGCTTTATCCAGAAGGGACTATTAAACGTTATGTCTCAGCTGTTGTCGATGGCAATGCAGTGTTTTACCGACAAATAGGAACCTTTTTGTTCCCAAATAAGAGATACAACTTAAGGTCTAAGAAATAATTAGCTAGCGCCATTGCATGCGATCAAAGGTACTATCGATTTCAATCCTATTAGCAGCAATATTGAAAACGAATTGCGAATTATCGCAACGATGACAACCAATGTTACTGTTTAAGCAATAATACCGACATTACAAGAGCTTGTTGTTTTTTTCTGGCAGCAATTCCATTAGTATTACGCAGGGCAGGTGTTGCAGGCACGTGTGCCTTCTAAAATCTATTTCTTTTGGTTATGTCTGAAGAAGGGCAGGCCGCCTTCCGAAAAGAGGATAAATTCAAAACAAAAAGGTTATGAGCAAATACGCCTACAACACATTCACAAAAATTCTGAATTAGATCAAGACATGCTTGCGTGGTGCCTTATTTAGCAAACAAATCAGAATGGCAGATAATATCGCTGTTGAACTAAGTCTAATATGCGTTAGCAACTCTTAGAAAATTTGTGCACAAAATTATTAACATCGCAGCTGTCCAAATTAAAGCGTTAATACTGAAGCTGAAATCGATTGTGGTTTTCTAAATTACGGTGAAAAATAAATTCTGACTGAATTAAAATGTGGCGCCATATGTGCTGGTCTTGACAAAGTCTTGCAAAGATTTCTTTTTGTCAAGTTTATTGTAGTCTTCTCCTAGTGTGTGCCTAGCTGTTTCTTGTTCGACGGCAATTTCCGCGTGAAAGTCAAAATGATATAGATATTCCTTTGTCGTTTACTAAAACAAATTTTAGAGCGTCCTTGACAAATTTGTATTCGCCATTTAACGTACTAATTTTTTTTTATCATTCAGCTAGCGTCTTCTATATTCGATCATATGAGAAATGTTACTTTGGCTTTGTATGCGCGATCAGATGCTGCCTTTTTTGTCTTGAGTCCAAGTCAAGCTTTCTATGACTATTTTTTCCTTGTCTCCAATTAAAGTAAAATTTGCCACAATTTTGATTAATTGCCATATCCTTATTTTACGGTGCCAGACGGCAACTAGATTTCCTTTAGAATGACTATGTGACATCATTAATCGCAATAGAAATACAATCAGGCTGGTCTTCATCGCTTGTAATAACGTACTCGTATTCTTCATGCAGATCTTTCTATGGAAACGATGATTACTTTTCTTTGGTACAGTTGCCTATTTTGATACAATCGTCCTAATCTCGAAAGAATCCCATGATGCCAAACGTGATGGGATTCTTTTCTTATCTGCCCATAAACTCTGTTGTGAATATATTTGGTAGTTTTCCGGATAAATAAAGTCCAAATTGATCGAGCGAGCAATTTCGATAAATTGTGTCCACAAGCAGAAGGTATGCGTCTATGACAGAAACCTCTAAACCGGATAATACATGCGACAAATAATAATCAGTAAGCTTGCTGACCTCTCTGACAAAGGGATATCTAGAAAAGCAATGTTTTCTTGCCTTCTACAATATAGCCATCCGGACAGTATTTGATGTCGTCTATTTTTTTGATTCAGATCGTTGCTTATTACCTTCTCGCCCATGGTGATCTCAATACACTTTCTGATGACTGGTTTAAATAATCTTCCCCCAAAAGCAAATCAAAGTTATGTATGCTTGTTGTGTGATAAGCTTTATTATGGCTACGTATTCTAATAGATACAATGAATTCTGGCCAGCTCAGAGCTGCCTATTGTGGTAGGCGTAATTTTTCCAAGCAGTAAATTCCAGTGTTTATACCATATTGTCTGTTCAATTAGGCAGGTTTTCTAAAAATTAAAATCTGATATATAAGCTATTATAAGCTCTGTTCATAATTGGTCATAATTAGTCATCAATTTTGTGTACAATCATTGTATAAGCTATCAAATCTGCCACCATTTTAGGTATAAAAATAATAATAATAATAACCATCTCTAAATGGTAGTCGCAGTAAAAGGGGCTGTTGGGCCTCACGCAGAATATTCTTTCATTTTTTTTCAATAATAAATTATGTAGGCCAAATTCATTTCCATCGCTGGACCAATAACTGTGTTTATATTGGGTGGATGTATTCTATTGTCCTATGAACTCTGTTCACATTCCATAACCATAGCTGACCATTTTTTTTTTTTTTACATCTCGCTTCGTCGCCACTTTATGGTATTGTGATTTCTCTGATTTTATATGATATTTTCCACGTCACCTGGATTTATTTGTAGATCTCTTGCCTGCACCTTTGTCTCTTCCTCAAACAGTTGAATATATAATTGTAACTGTTCTGGACTCATCTCCTGTGAACCGTTGAAAATGTATAAATTTTGGATGCAGTCAGTGTTCGTTGCCGTTTTTATTTCGACCTAGGCAAAAATAGTTCTTCCAACGCGGGCACTTTATAACCATATAAGGAAGCGATGAATATTTTTACTTAACTCTCGTCAATACCGCTAGGTATTGACCTGTAGCAACAATGTTAAACTAATGGGATTATTTATGAAGTATATAACAAAGTCCTATACATTGCAACGTCACTGTCATATCCGGGCACTCTGTTCATTAATTCAATTCTTTGTCTTTAATATTTGCATGTCTCTATTTATGTATCCAATTAAAAAAGACAGAAATACACATCTACTGATTCCGTATCCCCATCATGCGTACATTGCTTGTTATTATTACTCATCTTTATTTCCTCCTTTCGGAGATTAATAACATAGAGAATTGGTATAGACACGAGAATAACAAGGACAAGACGTACAATTACATATATAAATCACAAACTCGTATATATAATCATACAAACACACATAGAAATTACATATTCATACGTAAATAAAAGGAAAACATTTTGTATGTGGAATTGTAATAGTGTTTTCTACCAATAGAATGGGTCATTCTTATATTCTCTGACTCAACATAATATATGAGGTACAGAATATAATTATCAGTTCTGAGAACTAGTAGAGATATTGCAAAAAAAGAAATATGAGCAGTTATATAGCTACGTAATCAAAGCTGTGCAGCGGGATAATTTTGAGTTAATTCAGTTATTTGTCGTTGTTTAGTTAGTTAGCCAAAAAAACGTCAGAAGCTAGCAAGCATTCGTATTAGTTACAGAATTCATGTAGGCTTCCTGCAGAAAATATAGCAGCTGACATCATAAAATTTATGTAGACTTCGGGGTCATTGAGTCCACAGGTGTATGGGAATTTCCTTCCTAGTAAGTGCTGAACAAATTCTTCGTCAGATATATTATGAAGATATGCATCAAGTACAATATTAAAATTATTGATAATAAGAGACCAAAATAGATCCCTCATTCATCGAGTTTTTGAACACGTGATAAGCATATGAGTAATAACATCAGTGTACGCAGTATTGCAATGATGGCAGGTATGAAGAGTCATACTGTATGGAGATACCAGAAACCTGACCAAAACTTTGACCAGTGTAAGCTCATTGTTTGACATAGGTATCTGCCACAAAATGGCGGGTTTAATGGAATGATGTATATTTTTGAATCTTTGAAAAGATGAATCATTAAAGCACATGTGCTTAAAGAGATTATTCTCATATTCATTTATGGTATCCCCATCATGCGTACATTGCTTGTGTATCTCCAGTCACAATATAATGTATAAATACATTTAGAATTTCAACTATAACCCCTCGTGTTACCTGAAATTATGCTTTTCTTTTTCTTTCATTTATTTGTGTTGTGCTTTCGTACCAAGAAACATTCAACTGATGGTGCATTTATGTCAACATATATGGTATGCAACTTTAACTAGTGTATATTTAGCAACTTATTCACTTTACGTTTTCTTGTGAATTTTGTGGAAATTAATGTGCACAGCTTTTGCATCACAAATTGCATTTAGATTTTAGTAACACAGAACATTGCTGATTTTCATTAGAACTTCGTGCTGTTTTCCTCGTGTAAAAAGCTCCTAAATAGGTTGGATATGCACTAGATTATAGCTACTCATGCACTATTGCCTTCTCGTTTGCGTAACATTTGTTTATCTTACAGGCAGATCAAGCAAGATACCAGGTAGCTAACATCGTAGACTTTTGTACATGGATGGCCAGGATTCAAACAATGTACCTAATGTCCTACACAACTATAAAATGTATGTTTATATGAGTCATATGCTACTTGTAGATAACTGCACTCGACGAACGTGGCTGTCACTAAAATATTGATATCTGTGCAAACAAATCCATGTTAAGGTGCCGAATACATGTGTGCAATTCTTTCTTCTGCCCTCGGGCCTTAACTGCATCACATATTAGCCAGGATAAACACCAGGCAACTTATACATCTAGACATCTTAGATAATATACCAATCATGTCCTAACAGCTACATTAAACGACACCCGTTCACGTACTGCCAGGCATTAAAAAAAAAATGAATCAAAACGAGCGAGATGTTCCAGAATATCATTATATAGAAACCTGAGACCTCCAACACATCCCCACCCCCGGGCTAAGATGTAAGCAATTTATACGAGGCTATAAATGACAGTATCAATCTCGTTCTTGGTTGTGTAACACGTATCCTTAAAGCACGAGTCATGTGAGCAAGAAAAAAAGGGTACCGATGATGAATTACTGTTCATCAACAATCAATTCTTGTTATTCCTAAAACAAGAGGATTTAAATGGCAATATGTTATCTTGTTCTCTGCTACAACGTAGAATATTAATGTGTACAGTTTATTTATGTTAAGTTGCATTCAGATTTGAATAAGGCAAAGTGGGGCCCAGGTGGCTGAATCGTCTAAGGCGCTTGCCTTTACAGGGCACTCACATCTCACGTCTAGTGTAATCTCAGCCAACGTTGGTATATGAGAAATATTTGCTGCAGCTTCATGTTCGGCGGTGTTTCTTCCAGGAGTCTTCCTGGGTTCTTCCTCCACAAAACATACTGGCTGTCATGTGTAGCTTATTATGTGCTGAAATGACGATAAACCCCCAATAGCTAATCAGTCAAACCGTGAATAAAGAAAAGTATTGATTACTTTCATTAGCAAGTCGTACGTTTTTTCCTGTTTGGAACAAAAAAAAAAAAAAAAAAAAATCTATATAGGTTGGATATGCAATGGCTTATAGTTCCTCTTGCACTACAAATATTTTATGAAGTATTTGCACTTTATCAACAGTCATGATTCGCATTTGTATTTATCTACTTATTTCATCCTTGTTGCGTACTACAAGAGAAGCTTGGTTCGTGACCTGTATAAGGATCATCGAGTTACTGTACAAAAATAAAATGCGACATAATCTTGTCTGTTAACAGTGACCTCGTCTCTAAAGATTTACTAACCGAGTTGAAATAAACACTGCACATTTGTTTAGTCTGGACAGTGTTCATCCATATATACACTAACATTTTCTGTGATATCGCTGCATTTAAATATGGATATTAATCAGAAGATCTAAAGAATCAGTCGAAAATTGTTCATTTTTGTATTCTACATTGAGATACTTAACGCCATTTTTCAGCACAAGATAGGCTATACATGGCGGCCAGTATAATTGGTGGAGGAAGAACCCGGGAAAACCCCGGAAAGAACCACCGACCCACGAGAAGCTACTGGCAAGCTTTTTCACATAACCACACCGGCCGAGCCCGAGACTCGAACCCACGCAGACAGAGGCGAGATGGCAGTGATCCGTAACGGTGAGAGCTTTAGACCACTTGGCCACTTTTTGCCCCATCCACATTGTCGACTTCGCTATCATCTCTACTTTCAAATGGACCAAACAGCTTGTTTAGTTCATTCACAGACAAATCTAATAAATCAAACACTCCTACGTCTGCTACATGAGCCCACAGTTTGTTTACAATCAAAAGCAGTTCCTTAAACACGATACTATTTTTAGATACACGTGTCATGCAGTATGAAGAACTGAAGTATGGAGAAAATACTGTAGCGGAGCACTCCCTCGGCTACACTGCCCCCGAGTCTCGCTATGTCGGGTTCTTTAGGATAGGTCTTATAGTTGGAGTGATACCCCGCTGAATCTGTCTAAGGACTGGCACTCCAGAGTGTGACAGATTTCTTCCTCAGCGGGATACCGTCTTATTCCTGGCTTCTTGTGTGTCGCCGACTTGGTCTCAGTCGCCGACTGGTCGCAGACTTGTCGCAGTCTCGGTCGCAGGGTCGCCGACTGGTCGCAGACTTGTCGCCGACTGGGTCTTCTTCTGGTAGCCGACTGGGTTGCCGACTTGTCGCAGGGTCGCCGACAGGTCGCAGACTTGTCGCAGTCTCGGTTGCAAACTTGGTCGCAGTCGCCGACTGGTCGCTGAGTCGCGTCGTTATGCGATCGAGATCGACAGAGAGACGACATCGCGAAATGAAGAAAGAGAAGAAGTTATCCTCAGTCAAAAAAATCTGTATTACCGCAAGACCTCTGCGTTGCTTGGACGAGCCTTGTAGCGCCGGGCTGTTGGTCGAAGAAAGACCTTGTCCTTAATCTTTTCTGATTCCCTGGCCCGGCTCTCTCCTGTCCACCGTAATACGACCAAGTGTGCTTGCTCTGGCGGGGTGGTTATACTGCTTCTCTGCAGGGACGTCTTCACACTATACCGCTTCCTAACACACCACCATAGCAGCCACAGTTGGCCCGTATATATACCCAGGCGGAATCACGTGACCCAAAACTAAGACGATAGATGGCACTACAAAGCCCGCCAAACATTCAAAATCACAATACAAACTTTAACGAAACGAAACAGTAAATAATGAAAAGAAAATTTGAAGTCCATGGGGTTTCCTCGTTACAATACTGCACTATTATGACAAGGTAAAGTTAATGGAGAAAAAAGGAGCAGTTATAATACATATGACGTCATCATGGCCACATGCGAGTCAAGAACAATCAAGCTAGTTATAGATGGTATCATGGTGCCATACGAGTCAAGAACAATCAAGTTATATTATGCAGGACAAGCGGTACTAATTGTATGGAAAAGTGGGAACCAGCCTGGAAATGGGTGAAAATAAAATAGAGTACATATGGGTTTTTTAAGAGTCTTGAGTTTGGAACACTCGTTACTGAAATTATCACCTGACTTTTTGGTGCGGAATTGAAAGCACATGTTTCAAACCCATGTAGGTCCAGAAAATGCCGCGGATCATATCCTTTTCTCGGCGCAGAAACTGACATCCAGGTTTTATCTATACTGATAAATATAGGTTTGATCATGAGCACTCAGAAATATAAAGTTAGATTTTTTTTAATATCATGGTGTGTGCATAGGTTTACTATGGGAATTGAATTAGTACCGTGAGTCCTGCAAGACATAATCGTGCCATCCGAGTCAAGAGCAAGCGAGCTATAGTATAAACGACGTCATCAAGGTAGCATGCGAGTTAAGACATCATCATCGCGGCATGCTAGTCGAGAACAATCAAGCTATGTTATATAAGACGTCATGATGGTGGCATACGAGTTGGAAACAATCAAGTTATATAAGATGCCATCATGGTGGCATACAAGTCATGAGCAATCAATCTATTTTATATAAGATGTCATGATGGTGGCATACGAGTTGGAAACAATCAAGTTATATAAGATGCCATCATGGTGGCATACAAGTCATAAGCAATCAATCTATTTTATATAAGACGTCATGATGGTGGCATACGAGTTGGAAATAATCAAGTTATATAAGATGTCATCATGGTGGCATGCTAGTTAAGACATCACGGAAACACTCGAGTCAAGAACAATCAAGCTATTTTATATACAACGGCATCATGGTGGCATGCGAGTTAAGACGTCATCACGGCGGCATGCGAATCAAGAACAATCAAGCATTGTTATATAAGACGTCATCATGAAGGAATACTATTCCAGAAAATCAAGCTGTATTATACAAGATGACTTCATGGTGAAGGAGAAGAGAAAAAACAAACAGAAACCAGACAAGATGTTTACACATTAAAAGTTCAAGTGATACTGGAAGAAAAGTGAACTTCACCTTTCAAATGCTTAGTCTGTTTTCTGCATAAAACTTATATCAATGATTTATTAAAACAATCGACATGCGTTAGTTAATTGCAAGTTTTAGTGAATTAACATATGTATCACTGAGACCTATATTCAGCTTCTAATTCGTACCTAATTTTGCAAAAGCTTTTGACTTATTTTATTTGTATTTGTCATTAGATGTTCATATATTCAAAATATTCAGAAGCTTTTAATAACATTTTTGAATCAAAGTCAGTCATCTAGCTTCCCTAAATAAAGACATACACCCAAATAAGTAATGCATTCCTTTATAAAAATAAAAAAAAAAACCATTACTCTGACATTTGGTACGGTTTTCCATCTACCAGATTCAATGGGTATTGAATGGATTAAGTCCTTAATAAAGATACATCCAATAGCAAGTAGTATATATATATATATATATATATATATATATATATATATATATATATATATATGCATCTTGTATCCATTGGTGACACAGATTTAAGACGCTTCCTAAGAAATCAGGAAGTGTTTTGTTTTTGTCTAAAACCTGGATGAACATTGAACACAATACTTGTATAGATGATTAGACTGATTTTACATGCATCTTTGAATAAAAGAGACTGGCATATTTTTGGCAGGACCATTTATGCCATTTCACTTGTAAACTGGAGTTATGTTAGCCATTTTCAACATATCTAGGAAAATGACCGTGTAGATGCTATGACTCAATATATGCGACTTGTACGTTGCTAATGCAGGACTGCAAAGTTCAAACATCTAGACCCCAATGCCATCCATTCTGTAGTCTGGGTTTTATCGAATTTGTCAATTTTTTCATGTATGTGCATGGTCACCATATCAAAGGAATTTTATTTATGTTAGAAAATTTGTCAATGTGAAGTGATGTATTGCATTGTGGTTTGTAGTTATTATATCCGATCCGACAAAAATGCTCAAGGTCGAGTTTTGCTAAAATATCTTGTAATTTTGTTTTGAATGATAACAAGGGACCTATAATTTGAAATATTACGTTTGATTGGGTAGAAGTTCTCTTATTATCCCCAAGCCAGGGCTGATTTCGGTTATTGTTGTGCAGAGACGCACAAACAATACCCTCATTTGGTTAAGCAAGGTAGCTCAGCAGTTGAAGTGACGGATTTACACGCAGATTTCCTGGATTCGATTCCCAGGGCATGCCGGGTTGGCTTAAGCTTTGTGTCCTTGGACAAAGAGGTTAGTCTCATTCCCCTACAAAACTAACCAATGCATTTGGACAGAACACTTCAAGCAGACTTTGACCTATCCATCACCTTCAAGCAGACCGGGGCCTACCCAACACCTTAAAGTGGACCTGGGCATACCGAACACCTTAAAGCATAAATCTGATGCTGAAAGGATAAGAGCTGCTTACAAGTGATAGTTGTAAAAACAATATAACCATTACCAAGTTAGATCATGGTGGTCTTTCTTTTAACGATACATCCACATCTCCAGTTTTATCACCAAATGATCATCTGTGCTGCAGAACTTGGAATGCAAATACGATCATATAGTATCATTGTCAACGAAGAATGAAAGGAAAGAAACAGTATGGTATCCCTTCTTGAATGTTACCTTCACTGAATCAGCAAAATAGTGTCGATAGAAAGTACTTCGTTGAAAACAAGATTCCCGCAAAGGAATGGACTCGACTGAGCGAAAATAATTTCCAGCAATTTACGACAATACCATTTTTTCCTTTCGACTGTCGAGTGTTGAAACCATCTCTGATATTCTTCAGTAACAAGATTTTTAAATTAGCTGCTGTGATACACATATTGGATGTAAACTTGGCACCATTTTCAATTAGGACAAAGCAGACATTATAAAGTCTTTTGGTGAAAACCCCCATGTCGTAATGATCATCCTTTCAAGGGGAGAAGTGACAACATTTTTAAGGAAGCCGTTGTTGCAGCCATATTAGATGCATGGCTGGACACCATTTTCATTTAAGACCAACTAGATGTCGTAAGTCTAACTGGTGAAAACCCATACTGTTATATCCATTCATTTGGAGAAGAGTAGATACAATATTTTATTTGGAGAAGAGTAGATACAATATTTTAAGGACATTACAAACAGCAATAACAAGATTTTTAATACGACTTGTGGTGGCCATATTGGTTGCCAGATGCACAAAAATTTCATAAAGATAAACTGGGCATCCTAAACCCTGCAGTGAAAACACCATGTCAACATGTTTTTCTCAAATAAAGTTGTGAGGGCAAGACTATCAAGATGGCTGAAACAGTGGCCACACTGGATGTTAGATCAGCATTTTGATTAGGAACAGCTAGACATCACAAGTCTTTTAATGAAATGTTGCCACGACCATCCACGGATTAATAGTGAAAAAAGATTTTCAAAATGGCTGCTACACTGAACTTCAGATCAGCACATATTTTCAACTAGAACCAACTAGACATTCGTTTTTCTTAGTGAAAACCCCATGTTGATATGACCATCCACTCAGAAGTAGGGACAAGGTTTCTAAGATGGCTGCCTTGAAGGCTATTTGGATGCATGAGCTGCACAATTTTTGTAAGACTAACAGGACGATGGGATGAATGTGTGTATAAAGATTTATGAATATCATCCATGTAGTTTAGGAGGCATAGCAATAACAAACTTGTGCAAATTGATTGATGGACAACAGACAACCCCCCATAAACCCGAAAAGCTAACAAAAAAGTGAGCAAAATATTCCATTTTTCATACTGAATTCAGTGATGTTTTTTTCGCCTAATAAAATACGCACTTTCTGGTAAAAATTCATAAATATATAAAAAAGTATTGTTGCATACTATATGGAATTATTTTGTTTGGTTTCTGGGGAGAAATCCATAAACATTAAAATAAAAACCAAGGTAATTTTTCGCACTATAAAATATTTTTTTTGTTTTCTCAGGTTTAGCAGCAACCTTGATTATGAAATATATTCATTACAATTAAATTCTGGTTTATTCCACCCGATAAAATACCCCCTTTTCTGGGGAAAACATTAAAACAAAATTTAAGATCTGTAGGACACTAAAACATTTTGTTGTTTTTTTAAAAAAGCAACATTCTTGAAAATGAAAAAATATTAACACTAAAATTCTGGTATACTTTCATAATCATTACACAAATTCTAATCATTCATAACCATTTGTTCCATCTTATTCAAATTCTGGCATCCATTCATAACCATTTGTTCCATCTTATTCAAATTCTGGCATCCATTCATAACCATTTGTTCCATCTTATTCAAATTCTGGCATCCATTCATAACCATTTGTTCCATCTTATTCAAATTCTGGCATCCATTCATAACCATTTGTTCCATCTTATTCAAATTCTGGCATCCATTCACAACTATTGCACACTCAGATACTAGCCTCAATTCAGAGTCATTACACAAATTCTGGCATCCATTCATAATCATTTGTTTCTATCGTAAAATCATGCACAAACAAAATACAGCTTTAAGTGAAATGGTGATAACAGCATTGCATTTTTAATGTCAAATGTAGTGCTTTTCCACCATACTTTGTGTACATGGATTTCTGAACTTCTTATTAAAAGATATCGCGCAAAATATTTATAACAAAATCCCCAGAATTACTTACATAAACTCAAGTCCCCAAAACTGGGAAAAATTTTTTATATAAATTCTTGTATAAGCTTAGCGGGAAAATGTAATTGTGTGTAAGAATATGTCCTGATAAATTCTACATTACAATAAAATTAATTATCCTGAATATTTCGGGTGATAAAGGAAAAATGCAGCATTAAAGCATGACAATTATATACCTTATTAAGAGTCAATAGTTTATTAGACAATTATAGGAATGCTGATACGAATAAAAAGGTCATGTTGTAACAGTCAATGACATTTCACACACACACACACACACATACAGTACACATTCCTCCCAAATGCTTTAGCACATGGCATTGCACATCACATGTAAAACTCCACCTATGTAATATCATTGGTACTACAAGTTTTTCTTGTTCATTTAGCATTTGTGATAAAACAAAGCTTAACAATAAAATTTAAAATTTAAACATTCTGATATTCTACTAAAAACTTAATATCAGGAAATTAAAACAAGTACAATACTACATTCAGATGTACCATTAGCTAGCAATGTAAAATGACTAATACCTAGACTGCAACAGAAAATTGTTCATTGTGCTGTTAATAATATTGAAGTTAATCAAGATTATGAGCAATTGCATGTCCCTGTGGGAAGACATGCTTGTATGAAATACTTGTTACATCCATAATTTGTTCTATAACTCATAAAATAAGATACATTCTACGCATGCAATTTCATATTGCTCAATTTTCAGACCAGTCTGTGTAAATTGTTAGTCCCCATCGAGCTTGTAGTGTTTATATTCATAAAAAAAAATGGCTGATGCAGAGAATATCACTTGCAAACAAAAAGAGCTATAAAAATTAAATTTCACTTGCATGTCATTCATACACTTGTCTGCCAATACATTAACGTCATATCACACTCAACCTTGAGTTCCTGCATCACGAAATGTCACAGTACAAGTTGAATCTAAAACTGCCATTATATTTTCTTCAAGTTCTCATTCCCCAGTAGATTCTTATAAATACATTATAGATCAACACCTGAAGATGCCACTGGTTTCCAATACAATTTTAAGAGCTATGTGTCTATCAGTCTTCTAATTGTATCCTTTTTCTAAACCCAGTTTCTGATTTGTGTGAACAGTTCATTTCACAACCTAATAAAGTCTTTGAATTTATTCCTCTAAGATTGTAGTTAAAATAATGACTTCTGTCACTGAATATGGGTCACAGTTAGATGCCGGTCTTCTGTCTTCAAGGTAGCCCATTCCATCTTCAGCTACCTGACGAGGGATTCGAATACTAGCACCTCTGTTGGCAACACCTGCCGAGAAATCTTCAATACTTGATGTCTCGTGATGTCCAGTCAGGCGTCTCTTGTTATCTTCACCCCCTCTTGGATCATAAGCCTTTATATGTCTTGCATGCTGTTTGCTTAGTTTTTTGATGGCCTCCTCAATTGCTCTGTGAATACAAAAGTCAATGATTAGTTCTGAAACCATATTAAACAGGGCCTGAAATGTGAACTTTCTTCTAAAGGTGGTTGCGATGACAACTTATCATTAAGATATTTTACTTATATTATAAACCAACCAAATGTGTACAAAGCAATATATTAGGCAAAAATAGAATGTGTTTCTGGTCGGCCAACAATCCCCATTTTCTGTTCCCAACCCTTTCTGCATCTAATTGAGCTGGTTTAGCCCAGTACTTTAAGTGCTTAGTACATTATATATACTAATCATTATAATGTTTAAAAAATAAAATCCATACCTAACTACCCTAATTTTAAAACCAGTGCAATAGGAAAAACACCTTTTCTTGGGCCTTAGTGCAGAAAAACACCACTGAATGGTCTAAATTAGATTTATATATTTTTATTGACAGTGTTCCTATCCTCTCCAAGCATAACTGTAGTACTGTTGAAAAAATTCATAGCTTCATTAAAAAATTACATTTACTAATTAACAATTCCATTATCTAAATTTTTAAAAATCTTACTTGATGCCCCCTGGTTCCCTCATTTCCTTAGTACTATAATTGGTGTGGGCACCTGCACCATTCCAGTCACCCGTCATGGGCTTGGGGTCGTAGGTCACAACAACACCAAAATCTTCTGCCACTCTATCCAGAATGTATCTTGCAACCCACAATTGGTCTCCCATGTCGATACCTTCACAAGGACCAACTTGAAATTCCCACTGTAATAATAAATGCAAACTTTGAAATTTTTTAATGGAGGAATTGTGAAATAATAGATTGCAGGAAGTGATAGGAGGAAAACAAAGAAAACTAAATGAATGAATGAATTATGGGATGGGTAGAGAGTAAGAAAGTTTCATGAATAAACAGATGACAAAAATATTAGTCACAAGTCAGTAGGTAACTGAGACTCTTAAATGTGCAATCGTTTTGGGTTTTTTATATTCATAACATAATTTTGACTCCCATAAAAATAAAGAGGCCCAAGAGTAGTATGACATCTCTTCCTTTAGGCCACATTTACATCGAGAACTGCTACTGTGAAATGAATTGTTGACAAAGCAGTTCCAAATTTAAATATTGTGAAAGCAGTGATTTCTCTCCTAACAATTAGACTGATACAGTTAGTAATGTGTAAATGAACTTGGTTAAATAATAAATCAATATTCCTTCTTACCTGTGCTGGCATAACTTCAGCATTACACCCTGCAATTTTGATACCCGCATACAAGCACGCTCTGTAGTGTGCTTCTACAACATCTCTACCGAATACTTTCGTAGCACCAACACCACAATAATATGGCCCTGATAAAAAGAGAAAGCAGGTAAATGAATTCATTAAACACACAAACATGGACAATTTTCAGCGAAGTATTTGACAATATACAAATATCCAATATTTACTACAATACAAATGACAGTTGTGTGAGTGTAGCTTTAATTTTTTTATGTAGCTTTAACAATTTGAGTCACATTGCTATGATGTCTGCAGTGTGGCAGTTTAGTGATTTTATAAGTTGGCCATTTTATCAGAAATTATCAAATTTGTCACCATCACCTTGTACTTTAGCCTTTGGAGGTGTTCTATTGCTTTTAGCACCAAATGCTACAGCAGCAAGACAAACAAATATTGCTCATACCTTGGGGACCAGGGAATCCGTTCTTTGGCCAACCAAATGGATATTTTGTGCTGTCTAGCAATGTGTATTCCTGCTCGATTCCAAACCACGGGTGGGCATCCTTGGCCTTGTCCATTGCTTTCTTACAACTCTGTCTTTTGTTGGTTTCTGCAATAAATAAATAATTTCCAGAAACTTTTCCCAAAAGATTTGATCATTTATGTGGCAGAGTCCAACTCGTTTAAGAGACCATTACAATCTTTTTTTTTAAAGTGGTTGCTTGCAAATACTGGTAATCATTTCTTGAGAAAGTACATGAGAAGCAAACATGTAACAGTTATGATATTATGAAACTCGAGTTATTTTATGGCACAATGGTTTAGATCAAACACACTTGCTTGTGAGGTTTCCTTTAGTGCATATGAGTGGATGTTAAACTAAAAAGTTTAGACTAAAATGACCAAATTACCTGCTGGTGTTTTGTTGTATTTGTAAACTTCACAGAGAACTAGCTTGTTCTTGCACCGACGGAAGGGATCCCTATAAATGGCCACTGGATGAAGATACATGTCCGAGTTTGATCCCTCTGCCTGGTAGGTGCTGGACCCATCATAGTTCCATATTGGACATTCTGAAATGAAAATGAGATATTTATTTCAACATCAAAATTTCTTTAAGAAAAAATTATTTATTGTTCATAGTCTTGCCCTCAAAACAAATTTTGCTGAACTGACCTTTAACCACTCAAAATAAGAAGACCTCACCCAAAGATGAACAGACTTGCCATCAAACATGCCAAAATCACTATGGGACAGAGAGCTACTGTGTACCTAATCTGGAAAAACTAATCTGCATTGGCACTGTATGTAATTTACATAAAGTTATTTGTATGACTGCAGCATAAATGATCTTCTGTGAAATATACTTGTTTTTGTATCTGATTATCTTTAACTCTACATTTGCAAGTCATTATTGTTTAAACTTGTAAAATGCAATACTCCTTCACCTCCGGTAAAAACAAATTTTCCAATAAATATTGTGTTTGAAGTATTGTCACCCAATTGATTAACTTTACCCATTATTTACTAAAAACAAATTTTCTTCTCATTTTATTATCATAAGAGTTGGCTATAATATTTTCACACCCTTGCACTTACCCATCAACCAATTTTAAATCTGAAAAGCACCAAGGATATAAAATATGCAAAAAAACTTGTTATTTCATTCATTGATTTATAATTTCTAACCTGATGCCATCAAGCAGTATTTGACACTTAAGTTACTGGCATTTCAATGAAAACATAAGCTCCCAATGATAAGACTGCTCAGTCCCTTTTTTAGTTTCTAGAATAGTTAATTTCAGTAAAAACTGTCGTCTGCATTCAATTTGCAACGTCAAGTTTTCATATTTCTAAAACAAACTGAACAAGGAATAGGAGGAAATCTTGTAAACACATGTCCAAAGTAATGTAAATCCAAAATTTACATTATTGAGATTTTTAAAAATAGTGAACTACATCACATCTTTTGCTTGAAAAACAGATTGGCCCAAGCAAATATGGCAACCATGTTGCTAAAGAAACTCCTGTTTGACTCAAAACTCCAATAAGTTGACAGTTTGGGACCCCTGACGAAAATTAGGTTAGAACTTGCAAATCAATGTATGAAATGACAGTTTTGTGCATTTTTTATTTCTTTGATGCCTTCTGTTTTTGAAATCTGTACAAACAAATGGGATGGTGTAAGGATACTATAGTTAAAAGTATTATGAATTTCAAAATACCAGATAATGGCAGCTGTTTACCATTCTTGTTATGAATACATCTGCATGGTAAATCAGAGCAATTCTTAATTCAAGGTAACAAAGCATACAAGAAAATTTACATTTGCAAGGTAATTCCTAGTAACATCATTCCTCCTTAACTCAAGAGAACAAGCACACACTAAAATCATTTTTACAAATGCAGAGTGAGATTTGATCCTTTATCTTTTGCACAACAGATCAACACATTTCCACTTGACAACAGAGTGATACATTAAAAGTAACATTTTTCCATACATTCTGGCTGTCTATTCAAAACCAATTCTGTCCAGTTAAATTAAAATTATCAATATATTTTCTCTTCAGAAAACCAGTAATTCACAGACTAACCTTAATTGTTTGCACATCATTACTTTATTATTACCCCAATGAGACACCAATTTAGTACATCACCACCAGACAAAATAGATGCTATGACAATTTGTTTTTTATTATGTTCTGCAGTCCGATAAACCTGTAAATTGTATATATAATTGTATATAAGGGAACATGTTATGTTTAGGTGTGTTGGCATCATTTGGAATAGTTTGGACTTGTCCCTAATGCATTGGCCCGTCACTATGCAGATAGTCTTTTCTATCGATAGATCCTGAATGACATCAGCAGCCATATTTGTAGTATGCTGGCAGCATTACCATTGATTTTATATGGTGGTTAGAAGTTGTAATAAATTCATTAAATTTCAAGATAGTATTACAAAACAAACAGAACGCAAATCAGTAGCTAGCAGTTATAATAAGCTATAATTATTTATTTCATGATTTTGCCTCAGTGTGCCTTGTTCAAAATTAGTCTGATATACCGTAGGCGAAATGGCAAGGTTGCCCATCGTCCAGAAGGTAGAATATCGTCTGTTAGTGACCTTATCGAAAAGCAGCTATGGTAGGAACACAACGACCATGTGAACAGACACTTCCTTTAAATGGGGAGGGAGGGAGGCAGGGCCCAAAATATTCCTATGAAAAAGTCCAGTCCCCAAATAGCTCTTTTCTCTTCTGACAAGACATGCCACCAATTTATGTCGAGGAAGAAAAACCTGAGAACCACTTGTCCACCAGAGTCCGGACGTGCTAAAAGGTGTACTTGCACATAAAGGATTTACGAGAGATTATAAACGTCATCACTTCCATTTAAATTAATTTTACATTTCATGTCTAATATATGTTATGCAGAGGAGTAAATTCCAATCATTTGTCTGCAGTTATGCCGATATAGCATGAACCTGTGTTGACAAGTCGATTAATTTACTATCTGGTGGGTGAATATTTATATACAGGCCCCACCCTAGGGCAAGACAAATGAGGCAACCGCCTTGTGCCACACGTTTCTCTGCAATGCAGTTTTTTTTGCTTGGGGCCCTGCGCTCATTGCTTGCTGCCTTGGGCCCCACACATCCTAGGGCCAGGCCTGTTTATATAATCATCCAAACCAATGCTTCTTAAATTCTGAGGGAAGAATATTTGTCCAAACTGTAATAGGGTATCACTATATTGGCTGCTTTCATCTATTTGTTTCATTTTCCTCACAAAAAATCATGTGCTTCATCTATAAGCGGTGTGTTACACAGAAAGATACCTAAAAGAAGGATCATCTTTAATTGTGAAATACAATACACATCTTCGACATATATTATCACCAATTTTGGAGTGTTCAACTGCAATTCCTCACATAACAAGGGTTGCTAGTTCCTTTTCTATTTTTTTGTTTTGTTTTGTTTTGGTTTAGCCCTCTTAACCCAGTCAATTCCAGATACTACGGGTACAAGTTTATAGATCACACAAGTCGTGCATGATTTCTCACAGTCACTAGAACTCGATATGCATCAAAATCTATTCACTTGTTCAAGTGATGTGTAGTATGTACTTGTTTACGTACATGTACAGGCAAGGCAACCCATATAATTCATGAAACAGAATCAATAACAGATCAACATGGTTCAATATAATCTCAACATTATTTTCTATAGATATTATTGCTGTTTCAGCTGATGATTGTCGACGTTATCAATTGTTGGCTTAAGCCCCCATAATGTGTTCCAACACTCAAAATGATGTCAAGATATATCCTTGTCATTACATACTGTGTCCAAATCTCGATAGTGTCCAAGATCTCCACTTCATTAATTTATGTACTCCATACTGTGCCCTGGCACTCAAAACTGTGACACAAAGTTATCCTTGTCATTACACGTTTCACAGAGTCCCTACCCTCAAAACTGTTAATGTCATCCTTGTCACTACATGTCACAGAGTCCCTACCCTCAAAACTCACAAAGTTATCCTGGTCATTACATGTTTCACAGAGTCCCAACCCTCAAAACTGTCACACTGGGACATGTAATAACAAGATGACAGTCCCTACTCTCAAAACTGTCACAACATGTAATAACAAGGATGACTGAGTCCCTACCCTCAAAACTGTCACAAAGTTCATCCTTGTCATTTGCACATTTAAATATAGACCATATATATGAAAAATTATCAGCTTCAACAAAACGCAAAACTTAAACATTTTTCTTTCTGTCCTCTTTTTCTGAAGACCTGTATAAGGATTGAGTTTCTAAAGATAGTACTTTCCCCTCAATACAAGGGAACTTCAATTCATAACAAGCATTTCACATGCTATACCTGCTTCCACGATTTGCATGTCAAATTCCCGTGAATTTTATTGCGTCACCACACCCACCGTCTGACGGTGGTCGTAACCCAACATTAGATAACGTATAGTTCATGTCCTTTAAAGAATGCATGTAAAGGTTTCAAGAACAAACATTTCAAAATATCACTCTTTGCAATCTGTTCACATTGAACATTGGGCTTCCAAAATGTTTATGTCATACCCATCTTGCAAAAAGTCAACATATGGTGCATTTACATCACAGGTACTCCTGTACTTTGGGAGTGATCATTTAAATTGCAGGAGAACTTACCTGAACCAGCCTTATGTAGAAATCATTCTTCTGCCAGATCTCAGTCATTTGAATTGTTTCTTAAAATACTAGAACTATTCCACAAAATTACAAATCATGAGACTGACCTGTTGGATCTTTTGGCTCAAAATCCAATGTTCTGCATTTGCTTCTGATTCCTTGACCGGTACCATCAATCCAGATATATTCACACTGGACCTGGTCATCCGGCTGGGGGAGCTCCAGATAGTGCTTCAGTACATTTTTGTCTGTTAGTACGGATTCCATTTCTGGTATTTATCCTGAATAAAATGAAAAATATGTTTAAATGCCAGGTTTCTCAGTACCCAAGATTTTGATCAATGTGTCTAATGGTAAACTACACTATCACCATCTTAAATTTTTGTGTAACGTAATTAGAGTCACAACATATGGAAAACGGGATCGTTTAAATAACCATTCTGATCCTGATATGAGACTGTCGTTTGATTACTCTTCACAAGTGACCACAACACGTGTTCTAACAAGAGCAGGCCAACACCATTATACAATATGTATTGTCACCAATTGGTAAAAATATTCCAAACTCGCCCCAAATAGTTTTACAGTTAAATTATTAATAATGTAAGTTTGGTGGACAAGATAGCATCATTCTGTTCTTTTGTTTTTTTTTTTTTTTGGAGGGGGGGGTAGGATAGTGTTGCCTTTTTTATAAATACGAACTGCTTATAATGAATCTATCTCTTCTCATGAACCAGTCCCCAAACCCCATCGAAACATTCGACTGTGTGTGTGCATGTGTGTGTGTGTGTCAACAGTTTGTACTTAGAAGTGAATATATATTGACACCATTCTATCCACAAGTTCGGCGGGATTTGTATTACCTTCTGTCATGAAGGTCTGCGAGAAAAAAATGGTTGTTGTGGTTATTGTGGGTATTAATTTCGTGTTGGAACAACGAGGCATTAGCACACTGATCAAAGCCTTGTGGGTTCGGAATCAGACCTGCCAACCCTGACGAGTCCGTCTCAGTAAGACGGTCGATTTTTCTCCGTAATACTGACTAGTTTTCAGCAAGGTGCAACAAAATATCAATAACTGCTATTGTGAAGCTGGAAAACGTAAATGAACGTTCGACGCTGCGACGCTAAACATGTTCAACTGAAAAGTTTGTAAAGTACGCGTAGTCTTTATTTACCACTAGTACTGCTGCACAAACTCGAGTTCCAAATATTATGCAACTCAATGGTTTGTTGCTATCTCTCAACCTGACGTAATTCGTCGTAATTTTTTTCCTTTCACGTGACGACAGCATTCATATTTCCCGCCACGAGACATACTCAAATTGGCACGTAATGTAATTGTGTCCTTTCCAGCTTTTACTCAAGAATCTGAATACTCCCTTTTTTATTCATCTGTGTTGATTATTAACACTTTTAGAAGCTTATTTTCTTTTCGTCTTAAACATGAAAAGCTTTCTGGACGCTATTTTTTTTTTAAATTCTATAATTAAAAGTTTGGTCATGCAGACGCTTTGAATGAAGAAATAGGTGCCGTTTAAAGCGTCTGGAGTACTGCTGTAAAGTTAGTCTGGTTCAATAATTTTACTAATTCTAATATGAAACCCAGATCCATATCAAACACGACAAACACGGGTGAGCCAATTATCCGGATTTTCGGCAACGATCATTTTTCCGTGTTTTTTTGCTTGTATGCCGAAAGTCCGTATTTTAAGGGTAATTTTCGTACGACTTAGGGCAAAATCGTTAAGAGTTGGCAGGTCTGGAACCCTAACCTACGGATTCAGATGCAAGTAGATCTTCTTGGACTAACCAATTATTCCACTCGACCATTGGCAACCTAGCACACTGAGCATTTTACACTTGATATCGGGAAGGGCGTAAAATGTTAATTATTTTTGTACACGTGGAGACAAGAGTCCTGTAACATACATAACGATGGAAGCATTCGTATTTAAATTGTGACCATAACAGCGAGTGACGTCAGCAGAAATTCAGGAAACGAGATACATGATATTTTCGAGTATACAAATACGCACTACATACGTAGTCAACAGGTATACACGCGGAAGTGATTTCAAACAACGCCTTGTTCGTTTTTCAGAATAAAGACGCACCTAACTTTGAGGGCGGTTTTAACTGTTTTAAATGACGCAAGACTTTTCCAAATATGTTTTCTTTTGCTACGCCTCTGCATATTTTAATGCACAGGTGGCATCAAACCCACATATCGTCCATTAGTATCAGAGATTGGGTGGGGGTATCGAACTAGTCTACGACCAGTAGAGCTAAAAATAGCACTGACATGTACACGTTCCTATTGTCGGGGATACGGATTTCCAACGCAGCAATATATTAATAAAAGAAATATTTTAACAAAATGTAAATCTTAAACAAGATAGCCAGTACAATTTTCTAGTAGAACGTGACGCTAAGATCAATTTGTTACCTCCATCTAAGTTATGGGCAATTGACCACAATAGGACAACTAGCATATGTTGTTTGTTTGCTGTGGTTGGTTTGTTTACTGTGGTAGAATGTCATTGACCGGTCAGAACTGGTCATGTTAAGCGCTGTAGAATGAAGAAGTTTTCCACCATCTATCGATTATGTGGGCGTGACTACCGACCGGCTCTCATGTTGAGCGAGCAATCGTCAGTGATTACAGGCCAATTGGCACTGTATGATGCAACATAGAGTATACGTTGTATTTTTCTTTTTTTTTTTTTTCTTCTTTTTTGGTTTAGTCTTTTTCTCCCTTGGGGTGGAGGCTCTGGTCCATCTTAAAGACATTTTCTTCTATTAAAAATTATCGATAAAATACATTTTTTCCTTGAAAGAGCGAAAGTAATTTTTTTTTTAAAAATCCAGTCTCGAGTCACACCCACCCACCTCCAAAAATCGAATCGTCGATCCCTTATTAACAGCTGTATATACCGCGTGTTCACCATGTCCAACACGACTGCAACAAAACATTTTAAAGCATCACGACGTGCGTCAAAAACCAAAATAGTGCTAACAACTACTACAACAGAATATGCAGATCTCAGTCCAAGCCGAAATATTTTAGCATGTAATTCAATCAAGAACAAAGTTAGTCTAATGCTGATCTTCAATGCATGCACGGCCGGGTCGAACGGGAGGGGCACAACCCAGGACCCCCTAGTCATCCTCCCCCCCCCCACCCCCGGTTGCCGTGTATAAAATTACACGCTTAAATAAACGTCTAATGCTTACCCTAATGTAACTAGAATAATTATACACATAAAGGACAGTTTAAGGACTGCTTTCATCGTGTTTGTAGATCTACCAGCCCCCTCACCTCGTCTTAAGTGCCCCGACTCCCCCAAACTATGCCGGATTAAACCGTGGAGGCCCCTAGGCAGTCGAAATCTCGGGGGGGGGGGGGCTCGCAAATTATCTCCTAGTACGTTTTTAATTTTACCAACCAACAATTTTAATAAACCAATTTTATTACATAAAACAAACATTAACAATTAATATTATTAAACAAGTTAACATAATGTTATTAAACAAAAATAAATATTATTAAACAATATTACATATTATTTAAAAAAATCAATTTAAGAAAGCTTGATTGTAATTTTCTTTCAAGATCAAATCAATTCAATATTATCTGATCCGTTGTCGCGAGGCCCCTAAAAGGCATGGGGCCCATAGGCCTGTGTCTACTCTGCCTATCTGGTAATCCGGCACTGCCCCCAAAGCCTTAATCCGGCCCTGAATATATGGATTATTGTAGACGCGATCCAAACCCATCCCTCGCAATAGGAGTCTGTGACTTGTGGAAACAAAGGTTTATGG
This sequence comes from Megalonaias nervosa, assembly GCA_016617855.1. NCBI lineage: Eukaryota > Metazoa > Mollusca > Bivalvia > Unionida > Unionidae > Megalonaias > Megalonaias nervosa. The sequence goes on along the minus strand of JAECUM010009437.1, from coordinate 20,929 downwards.
CATGTACTACAATAAATGTTTAAAAATCCAGATAAAATGCTGCCGAGGTCATTCCACAGATTAGCATCTATGAGCAAAAATTATTGTGTGAGATGCGTTCAGTAATGAAACTGAAATCTAATAGCAAAGAAAATTAAAGTAACAATGGAAATCAAATCAAATAACAAAGGAAAAAAGCTTTTGCACCAATTTAGACTGTAAATGATACTGAAACATTCAAGACAAAGAAAAAAGAAATAAATGAGATAACTTACGGTTATGATGATGATCTATCCTTCTGTAATGATGAGAAAACGATGATTTTTTTCTGTTAACTTGATTAACGAATAAGAAATTGATGCGAACTCACTTTCACAGCACACTACACGCGAGTCAGCTAATTACAGAACAGCCCCAATGGAGAGATGTGCTTATATACTTCCAGTTCGTGTGACTATCACGTGAAATCAGTAACCTGGTTAGTGATAACCAGGATAAGACCGAGTGTACTTAGACCGTGAACGGAAATTTCTGTACGTTGTATTATTCCCAGCTAGTAAGTTCCTTGCTTTGTGTGAATAGAAAACAATTGGCCTGGTTCGGATTTAATTGAATGGGTTCGGCGGTATTTTCCTTGACTTATACTGAAATCGATTTATGTTTACGGGATAGGTTTTTTTCTTTGTGGCTGTTTATACTTTTTTTTTATGATGCAATCATTCCGATCTCACATGAAAGAGGACCAAGAGGGGTTCGTGATCGACACAATGCAATCTTTATAAAAACGTTTTTAAGGCACTAAAAGTTTTTATTTGGAGTTATTAGCATGCTGAGAACGACAAAAACTTATAAGAAAAAAGCAACTGAATTTTGTTTTATTGGACATTAAGCATTTTAATCTCTAGCTTCGCATAGAAAACAACGCCCGTGCTCAGCAATTATTAACACAGAAGTGGTAAAGGAAGGTAAAGCCAAATGTTACATGTGTATCAAAATCGTGTATGTGAAGAGACTGTGTGTGTGTGTGTGTGTGTGTGTGTGTGTGTGATTTTTATGTATTTACATTTGTTGTCCGTAGACTCTGATAACTGGAAATATTTGTAAGGTGGCCTTGGGAGTATGTTCCCCGCCCCAGTGGTCAGTCAACCTTTTTACGGGGAGGAAAGAAACAAAATTGCTAAGGTCGGTCAAAAACTATAACGTTCACTACTGGCAGTGTACGTTTCGTTAAGTTTCCATGCCATCCACTTCAAAATTGATCAATTTGCATGTATGTATAGGGTGATAGCAAAATCCCATCAATGTAATCGCGTAAGTTATATATACCCAAAAATGTGTACAAAAGAACGATAGAGAAAAAAATGGAGTCATATCCTCCAACTACAATGTCACATTATGTTAACCGCATCTTGTTTAAAACATCCAACACTTCCTCAGCGGCAACATCATCAGTGAATGCGTCCCAGGAGAAAATGAATGTCTCTATTAATCGCCGTATACGACATACTGGAGGACACATCAGGCATATATTCTACACACCCAAGCCCGCAGAGGGAGTGGAGGAGAGAGGATTTGAAATGTATATGAAACTATATATGGTTAGGGGGAGAGGGACAGAGGACAGTTTTGTAAACATTGCAGGTGTTCCAACAGAATTATTTTCGGGATGAGGGGGGTAGCAAACATGTAGTCGTCGGCTATTACGTTTTACGAATGTAGACCAAAACATCTTTGGGGGGGGGGGGCAAGTGCTTCCCGTCCCCATTGCCCCTATATGCGGGCGCCCATGAAACACAGTTGCTTTAATAGTATGAGTTTAGAAGACCAAAACTTGTAAACATGCCACATTCTGCAGAGGATCGATGCAGATCCCCGTATGTTTAGTATCCAGCATCCGTAATAAGAATGTATTATCTTTACACACACAAACATACACACACACATACATACATACATACATAAATGCAAACACACACATACGCACATATACATACATACACATACATAAATGCAAACACATACATACATACATACATACATACATACATACACGGTGAATTCATAGTTGGAACAATACTGTTGCACGCCAAACAACTGATGTGAAGTATGAGTATTTTATTATTTTCATGACTCCGTGAGACCTTAATTAGAAGCTTCAAATATTAAACTACAGGACCCATTACATACTATTCAATAAAGAGGTATGATGTAAACTTTGAGTGTTACGAGAATGAATTTATTTTTTGAAGTTTATGGGTGACAAGAGTCACATCACAATAAGTTCTTAAACACACACACACACACACTAAATTAGCTTAATTATGGAGACATATGAATCAGATTAAAATTAGACATTTGGAGCTTGTTGGTAGAGAGACAAATTCGTCAAAACACATTCAAAATAAACCTACTAATGTCACGGAATTGTATAAATCCTTCTATTTATTAAATACATGTACTCGGGTTTCGTTTTTTGTGTACAACGATACCAGAGGGCGATTTATGTATATTGTACAATATTTCGAAATAGTGAGTTCGGTTCATCGCTGCCGCACGTGCGATATGCTCTTGATGGGAAAAAACAGATATACATCTAGCACACAGGCGTTGTACGGCTGCATCGTCTGTATATAAATGTCTCACCGTAAATTGATATCTTCTCATTACGGAACGTCTTGTCAGAGCTGAGTGAACAGTGTTGCTGGTCGAGTAGCAGGGCTTGATTGACCAAGGAATTGAATGGTGGTCGGTGACTACCCATAATGCTGACTGCTTGATTGACCAGTGTGACTGGTAGCCAAGTGTGCTAGTGATGCGTGTTTTTGTGTTTCTCCGTGCATGTAATCTTTTAGTCGTGGGCTAATTTTGGGGTTTGTTATACCCAGTGTTTTTGAGAGTGTAAAGATATTTTGTATGATATCTATCCCTTTTT